>JABASL010000903.1:0-13280 GCA_019775825.1 Neanura muscorum | reverse complement strand
ATTATTAGAAATTGATTAGAGAACAGATGGTCATAAGAAGAAAGGGTGTTTCCATCTAGTGGATGATTATCCACAACTAACAGATTAGATTAGAGAAGGAGTAAACACGGAAGAACAAACTATTTTTTTTATTTTTAATTCCTAGTTTATTTAATTAAGAACTTCCATTTTAAACGTAAAATACATCAACTAAATAAGTCAACAAATCTGTAGGATGGTTTGATTCATTTATTCCGTTGTACTCAATAGGAGGAAAAATTGATAGTTAATTGGTGGTACAGTATAAAGTCAGCTGCTGCTATTCGACTTAAGATTGGATTTGGAAGAACCTGAGGTGCATATGAATTACCTAGCTTAGAAGAAATTAGGAGAACCCAGCATATTAGTTTTATACCATAATCGATGGACAAACGAGGGGTCAAACGCTAATAGTTGTAATATTTATGGATAACATATTAGTTTCAGTCATATAATTGTTACATGCAAACCAATCACCTGCATCTAGAAAATGTCTCAGACGGTGACCCTCCCTGAGGAGCCTACCCAACTAACTCCTGTCCAGTTACAAAGTCCAGCACAGCAAAGCAAAGTCCGGGTCACTTGTAAGTATTAATAATTTTTGGCATTAAAGTTGTTGCCTGCAGGTTAGTTTTGTTGAGATTGGGCGTAAATTTGTCTTTATTTTATTACAGTATTTGGAGCCAAGAACCTCGTGAAGCGTGATTTTTTCCGTAAGCCTAATGTAGACGGAAATAATCGTTTCAAGTTTAATTATTCGTAACTTAAATGTTTAGGACTGCCGCATCCTTATTGCAAGCTTTCTGTTGATGGGGATGGAAATTTTGATCAAACATTCACTACAGAAGTCGTCAAAAATACTGTAGATCCTAGTTGGAATTCCTACTTTGATGTGTAACAACATTTAAAATAATTTTATTGTACTCTGGACGTCGATCGCGCGTAAATCGTGACGTGAAGCAGTGATTCTGATTGTTTTATGATGTTTCAGCTCATTGACATCAACCGACTCTATTTCCATTGTTATTTGGAATGCTAGAAAAAGTACAGCGGAGTCTGCTTCCGGGTTTCTCGGATACGTTCATATTAGCGCCAAGTCAATTTCAAGATTACGGGATGCGGGTCGTAAGACAACAAACTGTTTTATTCTACAAAGAATAAGCTAATGATCAGTACTCTAACTAATTTTTAAATAAATAATCATGTTTTTCTATCAGCGCAACTTCTTCAACTATGCAAATCAGCGGGACCGGACTCAGAGCCAGTTCGAGGTCAAATTGCCGTCAGTCTTATGTCCAGAGATCCATTACGGAGCTGCCCAGTTGTTCTCGACGAGAGAGGGAATTTCAACCAAACACGAGAATCTCATCCTCCGGTTCAGGCTCCAAGAAAACGCGGTGCCATAAAGCGATCAGTCCAAACTTTAATTCCAGCCGATTTTGGTAAGGAATTTAAATCTTTGCATAAATTATTTTTTTTCGTGGTGCTAAAGTTGTGATTTATTTTATGGTGTCCTAACCCTTCCTCTTGAAACTCGGCTTCACAGAATTTTTCCTTGTATACTAGAAATCCGTGTTACTCCTCAAGGTCAAGTGTTTTATTTTCATATTCCGAGCGGAAAATCTTCATGGTATCACCCTTGTGTTCCAAAAAGTACTCCAAGCATTGACGCACCACTACCCCATGGCTGGGAACAGCGAAGCACTAATAACGGAAAAGTATACTTTGTTGACCATAACACCAAGACAACACACTTCACTGATCCAAGGCTCATTGACCAGTATGCTCAATCTCAGGTGTGTACAACACCCGTCATTCAATCCGGTGAAGATCCACAAGGGCAGGCTGCAACAGTTCTACAAGTTACTCCAAATTCCAGCAACCAAGTTGGAACAAATATCGAAAACGCACGAAATAATATATCTGCTGGACAGGAAGTCTTAACACAACGGGCAATGCCACAACAGAACCATAAACCGCTCAAATCTAACAAGAATGCCATTGAGAAGAAGATTGAAAAAGTTGATATTATGGTGAAGCTGAAACAGCTTCGAATACAGCTACAACTCCTCCAACCAGTTACAGGTCATTGCAGGCTTCAGATAGGAAGAGATGAAGTATTCGAGGTAATTTAATAAGTGAAGGATACGAGTATTCTTATTCTATTAATTTTAATTCCTTTCATCACAACACGCTGGTTTGTTAAACGTAGTCTTCCTACCTTGCCGTTTCGCGACTTCGCCATAAAGATTTACGCAAACGTCTTATGGTAAAATTCAAAGCGGAGGAAGGACTAGACTATGGTGGTTTAGCACGCGAATGGCTTGGATTGTTAACGAAGGAAATGCTTGATCCTAACTACGGGCTATTCTTGTATACTGAGTGTAAGCGGAGTGTCGTCATAAATCCTGAATCAAGTATCAATCCGGTAGGTGTTATGCATCTTACTAAGGTTATTCATTGGTTCGTTTTTAATTAATTTTGCTAGAAACACAAGGGCTTGCCAAAATTGTTGCACGGGTTTAGGCTGTACAAATATTTTCTGTGCGGCCTGTAGCTTAGTTTCACTTTAAAAGGCGCAGCTGAATTGACTTTTCATCAATATTTGCAATAACTTGTATATCTGTTGGTTTTGTGCAGGATCACTTATCGTATTTTCATTTCATTGGACGCATTCTTGGTCTTGCAATATTTCACTCCATACAAATCAAGGCGTCCTTTACGATGCTCTTCTACAAGATGTTGGTAAATGAAGATGTTTCCTTAGAAGATATTAAAAGTGTCGATGAACAGATCTACTCTAGCCTCAAATGGATTCTGTAAGGACATAAATGTCATTTCTTAGCACCGTGTTTGTTTTGAAGTTTGTGTATTGTCCGATATTTAGATCAACGGATTTGAGTGTCAATCCAATTGATACGACATTTACTCTTACTACAAATACATTTGGAGAAATCAAGACAATTGATTTGATTCCGAATGGAGCCCACATACAAGTAACAGAAGTGAACAAACACCAATACGTCAAGGTCTTTCTCAATCATCGTTTCAAATCCGGAATTGAAGTTCAGTTTTTGAGTCTTCAGAAAGGATTTAACGAGGTTGTCCCACATGAGATAATAAATGGCTGGTCAGGGGAGGAGCTGGAGCAAATTCTCCGGGGACGGGATCATATTAATATTCAGGAATGGAAGAAGTGGACAAAATGCAAAGTAAAATGAATTCGCGTTCCTTTTCCTTAACCGAAAAAGGATTTTGCAGTAATTAATAGCTTAAATTGTGCTTTGTTACAGAATTGCTCAATCACCGACCAAATTCCTACTTGGTTCTTTTCAATCGTGAGTGGATACACTCAACGGGAACTTCGGCAACTTCTGAAGTTTATTACTGGCTCAAGTCGTCTTCCAATTCAAGGATTTTCTTCTCTACAGGTATTATTTTTATAACGAAGTCGACCTCATGTTTCGAATTTGAAATTCCACGCAAGCAAAGTCAGACTTTGGTATTAACCAATACAATTTGTTTTTAGGGTACAGCCAAGAGTAATAAGCCTTTCACAATTCACGTTGTAGATACACTGAGTACTGATGCGCTGCCAAAGGCTCATACCTGCTTCAACAGATTGGATGTACCTAAATATGAGTCAATAGAAAAGTTTGGAAGCAAGCTACGTCTGGCTGTGGATGAGACAGAAGGGTTCGGGGTTGAGTAAGGTCAACGACGGCGAGGTGTTGACGCTTATGCAATCTTTTTCAAATGGGGTTCGTTATATTTAATCTTTTATTGCAAGCACCAACCCTAATTCAAGAAATTTATTTATTTAAGAACTCATTAACATAATTTATACGGAACATTGCAAGGGGTAAAGCAGGAAGTAAAATGATTCTACATCGTGACTTTTACTAATTTGTTTTCCAGTCATGAGTAATTATGAAGAGTCTTTAATAATAATCATAGTAATTTGAATCTACCGGCCAGTCGTAATGGTCACTGTGATAAAAAGATGGATACGGGTGCAATGGAGGTTGACTCGAAGGGACGGTGCTTGGCGTGGACTGCGTGAGCGTGGGGGATGATGTAGACGTTGACGTACTTCCAGTTGGTGTAGTTGTTAGATCGGATTTCGGGATCGGGGGCGCTGCGGGCCTAGTAAATGGATTTGGTGCGAATCCTCCAAACGGACCGTCAAAGAGGTCACCTCCTGGAATTTCAGTCACGGAACAATTTATGTGAACTTAGTAGTCCGACCCGACATGAGGAATTGCAAAATTTCTATCATGGTCAGTTCATACCCGAACCCGAAACACGCTCGACGAGGATATGTTTGCTGAATGCGTTTAAATACTTACCATCAAGGGGTCCACCGTACCAAAACGGATTGTAGTATGAGTTCATATAGTCAAATTGTAGGGGTTTAAAAAAGCGTCTTTGAGCAGAATTTGATTTTTGTGCCGGCATAGTTAGAAAACCGATTGCAGGATATGGTATCTATAATTCACAATAAACTTCTCTACTTACGACTTAAGTTAGTTGGAAATTTGAAGTATGTTTTATTTTTATTCCTGAAATTACCACTATAATTCCCAATAAGAATAGATTCAAAAATATTCTTGGAATCCTTAATCTTATTCCCATGTTTCTATATATATATTATAACGTTATTTCGGTAACTGGAAAGTGATTTTGTAAATGGTACAATTACTGTACAAGGCACTAGTAAATGGTATAACTATCGTATGGTTTATTCCCTTATTTTGACAGGGGTAGTTTGTTGGTAAATGAATTGGCGTCCATGTTTGTCAAAGCAGGTTAGAGACCTTGGAATAACTTTCTTTGACCGAATTTTGGGATTTCTAAAATCAGAAAGTCATGTATTAGAAGCAGTAGTAGTGAGAGGAAGCCAAACGAAATATTTTAATTTTGATGTTCAAAAGTAACTTTACAACGCTCGTAAACGTGCGTGCTTCGTCCGTCGTCCGTCCAACTTCTACGCAAGAAAAGACAGACAGACAGACGATGAAACGATTTTGAACAAAATTGTGGCGGCATTACACACACCTGAGTTAAATTCCCGATTCTCGTCTTAAAATCTCGTCTGCAGCAGAAAATTCTGATCCTGAATTTGATCTTCGTTGTTTGTTATTGGTGCTCGTTAAGTTTATTTAATAAATTAGTACAAATACAATAAAGTGAAGGTGATTACTGATTAGTGTACGTATGTTATGGTTATAAATTCCAAATTTTAACACGCTTGGTTTCTTGGAGGAAGTGTTGAAGCAATGGGTAGATTATTCTTCGCTAGACGGCTTGGAGCAAATTTCTATCAATCGAAGCGTAAGTCAGGGAACTGCTATTCTGTGATTCAATCGCTTTTATAAATTAAAGGAATTGAAATTTATGATTCACTTTTCTGCGTGTGTTCTGTTCCAAATTGATACACAACCGCAAATTTGAATAATGGATTGATTTTGTTCAATTTCACAGGATCGTTTAACCTTCATTCAGTTGCGGGCCCCACGCCAGAACAAATGATTTCCGTGCGAAAAGATCTTTACCAAGGTTTGCTTCGGGATAATATTCCTGGGACGGCTCAGATTCCGCTTCCAATAGTAAACAATCCCGTTGTCAAAGCCAAGCGAAGTGCCCTCTTTACCCAAGAAAGAGACCGTCAGTTGAAAGACATTGGACGTATAACTAAAATTACAGTTGAATACGACGGGCTTCTGAAACCGCAAACATTTCTCATGAATAAATTAATTTCGACACCCTTCGATTGCACTAAGCGTAAGTAAATCTGATTTTTAAATGAAATAATACACGAAATTACAAAATATTAAAAAATTACAGACATAAGTGACACAGTCGCTACACAAACTGTTGTGGCAGAAGTCGATGGACAGCTCTGGGACATGCATAAGCCCCTTGAACGAGATTGTCAAATAAAACTACTAAGCATGAAATGTAGGGACGATTTATTGTTTCACGTAAGACATTATATCAAAACATAAGGCCAAGAAAGAAGAACAAAGAAACAGAAAATTAAATATTTCCAGTGCGTGTATTCTATGTCTATCTCCTCCTTGTAATAGGTGAATCGCATATTTTGGAAAAGTTGTACGATGATGCTAGGTGCAGTGTTGGAGAAGGCGTTTCGAGACGATATTTATATAGAGTTGCATAGTTATCCTACACCTAATGGTAGGTTGTACTAGTTCTTCCTCATTAATTCTGGGTTCGGTTTCGAGAATTGTAATCCCGATTTCATTTTTACTTTAGTGCGCAGCGGCAGTTTCGTCTACGACGTGGACATTAAACTTCCTAATTGGACGCCTAATTCAGTGAGTTCGCCTACACGTTTACTACACGTTTACTTCCGTTATATGTTCTATTATACATTTTTGCAGGACGAAATGCGAGTTTTTAGTTCTGAAATGATCAAACTTTCTCATGCCAAACTGCCCTTTGAGCGGTTAGAAGTTGAGACAGACTTGGCCTTAGAAATGTTTGAGGACAACAAGTACAAGAAGGAGCAAATCCCAGAAATATCGAAAAACTCTCCGACTGGGGATTCTTTGGTCTTGTATCGAATTGGAGATTTTGTAGACATCAGTCGTGGGCCGATGATGTCTTACACATCGCTTCTGGGGAAGTGCACAGTCAATGGATTCTTTCCCTTGAAAGACGCTACGGCTGTTTCTTCGACATTATACAGAGTACAAGGTGTCGCAATACCAAGTGGATTTCACGTTAGTCTTTTTACATCACATCTGGTCGTTAACTCCTGGTTATATATATCTATCTAGCTATCTATCTATCATGACCTGATTGACTTGTATTTATATTACAGCTCAACCATTTTGCGTATGGCTTGATTGAAAATAGGGGGAAGAAAATTAACCCCGGTCGATTTTTAGGGCTGCAGACCACAGAAGAACGCTCCGAACAAAGGGAAGCGATCGCAGTTTAGAAACTGTATCCCTTCCAAAGGGTTCTTTATATTATAATTTTTTATTTACGAAATATACAGATGGACTCAAAGCTCGGATGATGTAGGAACTCAATAAGTCAATTTACATTAATATGTAGCATTCTGGTTTATTTTCAACAGTAAAACTATTTAAACGTTTTCGAATTTTTTTTAGAGAATGTACTTGAAACTCATTTCGAAGACGGTGCTTATGCTGACGGCATAAGCATGCACATTCTATTGTTCATGTCCATGCAACTTGTGGGACGATTTCTATAGAAAAAATTAGTTGTATTTTTATTATCACAGATTAATTTTTAACGTGTGTTCTTACATGTCCGTGGAATTTCTTGGATCCTTTATGCTTATTTTGATAAGGTTTTCGTTTACTGGATTTGAGCATTTTGGTGGCCGGAGCTTCAACATATACCCTCTCCTCGTACTCATTTTCATATTCATCTGACTCGTCTACGCTTCTCTTGTCGTTGACATTGACGATGGAACTGTAGGCGTCATCATCAGTCTCAGAGTCGGACTCAGCGTTGTCATTGGCCACTTCACTTGCATCCTCTGCTGGTGCGTCAGTTGTAACACCTGGAAGTGTTGCAGCAGCCTCAGCTAAGGCGCTGAACAGTTTCGTTAAAAATTCGGCCTTCTTGTACAGCCAGAAGCCAGTTGGTGGGAGTGGCTCTGAACCGGATAGGTTGACGGAAGTAGGAACTGGAAGCGGTGGTGACACAGTGACTGATGGAGGTTGTCCCCAAATTCCTGCTGGAAGCCCAAGCAACTCAGCTTTGGCATTGGCCTTTGCGGCCTTCTTTGCTTCCTTGGCCTTCTTTTTCTCCTCCTTGTCCACGAGTTTCTGGACGTAGGCCATGAGTTTCATTCGAAGCAGAAGATCCTCAGCAGTCAGCGGCGTCTCGTCAATTTTATCCGTGTCAATTGTGATGTTAAGAAGGTCGCGTCTCATGAGCATCCAACGGTTAATGACATCGTTGGAATTTTGTGACGCCAATTTTTCCAACGCTTGTAGGTTGGTATTTCCCGCTTCCTCCACATGTTCAAAGTGTTTCCTGGCGGCCCCACCTGTCAGAGGAAAACACGAAGCGTTTTTTTTTTGTTGAATCCTTAAAGCTTTTTAGAAAAACCTTACGTTCACAATTGAAATTCAGATTATCTTACTTTCAATGGAGACGACAAGGAGGAAAATTCCAAGGATAATCCCTGTTTTGTTAGAGGTCATGTTGAATCAAATGTGACGGATTGACGACTGAAACGAAGATTGCTATCTTTGAGAATTATAAGGAGCCATTTGAACCATCTGCTAAAACTTGGTTGATAATCTCGAAATTGACATGTGGCCAAGAAGCGTTCACAATCCAAATTTTGATCAAGGATGGTTTGGAATCCAACATAAGGTTTTATCACGAGCCCGTACATCAAGAAGTAACGTATCTAACTCATACATAGTAGAAACTTCCTGAATGATTCCATAATTGTAAATTAACCAAATACCAGAAAAGTACTATTTTCCTACTAATTTATTGTAGTCAGTATAGTTAGTATTCATATAAAGGCTGATATTGGCTTTAGGAGCCTAGTCAGAAAGGGTATCATCCGGGAAGGGTAAACCCGTTCGAAGATCGAAATCTCGAAATCGAAACTCTTGTGGTGATGCTGCTGAGAGGACCAATAATTGTTCAGTGGAAAATTATTGAGCGTGCCGGACGAGGGGGAAGGCCTAATGCGTTTTATCATTGTTAACTGCATAGTATTGATTTTTATTAATTAATTAATATTCATTAATTTTATAAGCTTTCATAATGCAATTTGACGCG
Source organism: Neanura muscorum (assembly GCA_019775825.1). NCBI lineage: Eukaryota > Metazoa > Arthropoda > Collembola > Poduromorpha > Neanuridae > Neanura > Neanura muscorum. The sequence continues at coordinate 4,457 of JABASL010000903.1, read as the reverse complement.
ACTAAGCGTTTGCGTTCACACAAGTTTCGTTTAACAAAAGTATTAATTTATTTTTATTTCATTTTACTGGATAAGGAAATTTGGTATTTTGCGTTATGGCTTATGTGCTATCCAGGGTCATCTTAATTAGAAATTCTTGTTTAAAATCCATTTAGTATAATTTTTCATTAATGGAACAACTTTAAAATTTATTAATTCAAAATGAAGGATCTGTTGTTAGAGGATGGAATAACTGAAGTGGTCCGGGCGGTTAGGAAAATTTGAACTCTCTCTCATCGCAGGAAAGCGCGGCTAAATTCAAAACAAAAGTAAAACATTATTAATTAGTAAAGAAAAACGGACAAAAAATTGTATAATTGTGAATGTGATCGCATCGATTCGTAAAAATAGAGAAAAAGGGGCGGGCGATGCGATGAGGAAAAGAAAGAGGAGAGTGAGCCATGAGAAGAGGTTGAGATTGAATGGAGGAGTTCATTCAATGCGGGATGGGAAGATGGGATGGGCTTGATGGGCAGTATAAGAAAAAGGATTCCCAAAATTTGAAATTACAATTAATTAACTGATTAGCAGCGCAGCCATTCTGGGATTTCAAAAGCTGACAACTGAAAAGTGATCAAATAAGTCAATCAGTTTACTTTATAAACTTTCCTTGTACTAAACCTACCGCTGGTGGGTAGTGTTTCCTCTATATGCTTTTAGCAGCGCAGCCATTCTGGGATTTCAAAAGCTGACAACTGAAAAGTGATCAAATAAGTCAATCAGTTTACTTTATAAACTTTCCTTGTACTAAACCTAGTGTTTGCCTCTATATGCTAATCACTGTGTACAGGACGGTCCTGCCTGCCTATAGGTTTCATCATCATCACCACTGCTATTAGCCAGCCGAGTCAGTAGTATAGTGCTGTGGTCAGTCAGTGGTTGCTTGCTTGCTTCCTACCTGGGAACCAGTGGCACGGAGGCAGGACACGATTTAGGGACAGGGACACAGGGTGTCTCCGCCGTCAAGTCTGACCTCCGACATCGTCACATCCTTCACATTCACTATGATGGACTCTGATTCTGACGACGAGGTTAGGCTATTATTTGAAGAACCAAGACATACCTCTCCACGTGGGAATGATAGTGGAGAACCTCCACGACGCCGGATGCGAATGGATCCTGGTGTCACTGAACATCCAACTGGTATGACTTTACGTTCCAGAGCTATAAGTGGTCCTGGTCAAGAGATTTGTTTCGGTGCAACTGTGCCAACTGCATCCACCTCACATTCTTATCCACAATTTTCAAATGAAATTGATTCATTTGATGAGGATGAGGATGTAATTGCTGAAAACGATAGTCTCTTTGACGAAATGTCACTTCCGGGAATCTCTATCCCGGGATCAATGTCAATAATATCTTCCCCGTCACCTCCAGTATTCGATTACTCTCCAACATCTTCTGTGATTAGTGGCTATTCAATTGGCCCTGCAGGATCTAACACTATTGATCTTGACTTGGACCTAGATTATCAAACTGTAGACTCATTCGAGTCTTACGATCCAGATCAACTTTTGGACGTTCCAGTAAATCGGTCACCGGCTATTGAATCTCCTACGGCTTCGGAAGATTCGGCTGACGGGGAAAGTCTTTTCGGTTTACCCAATGATGTGGATAACGTTGGGAATATTGCGTCCGAGGCTGGTAATAATGAAGGTGACAGTGATGCAAATCCTGCTGTTTGGCAGCGCAGGCGTCTTCAAAGACGGAACGCAATTGTTCTGGAAAACACTGACTCTCTGGGTTCAGAAGGATTTCATGAACGTGAACAGGAGCAACTGGAACGGACCGCAAAGGCATCCGTTGATAAAAAATTATCCAGCGCAACTACGTGCATGAGTGCAGCTTCTGGTAAGTTGAACATGTCATAGCTTGGACTTGAATTAGCACAGCGTCTATTATTGATAGTTATTTGTTGTGAACTAGACGATACAACGGTAATTAAGACTGTAGATGAAGATGAGAATGAAGTTTCCAATTGCATCATCTGTTGTGAACCCTACGCCAATTCCGGGGACCATCGTCTCTGCTGTCTGAAATGCGGTCACACGTACGGGAAGTTTTGCATCGAGAAGTGGATAAAAAATGAAGCCCGATGCCCGCAGTGTAATGCCAAAGCCAGTAAAAAGGACATAAGGGTTTTGTACGTTAGGAACTTGAAGGCATTAGACACCGCGGAGAGGGATAGACTGAGGGCGGACTTGGAAGTTGAAAGGGAGATGAAGCGGAAATTGGAGTTAAGGTAAAATTGCCGTATTAAAGCTAAATGCTCGCTATTTTTTTTATTATAAAATGTTCTCCTTAACTTGTTTGAATCTTATCTAATGAATTGTTCTTTTTCTTGTCTCTTCAGAAATGCACAACTGGATCAACGGGTGAACGAAATTGACAACAAATACAAATCCCTTTCAGAAGAGTTTCGATTTCTAAAAGAGAGAGTTGGCGCTGTATATCGTGATCCTGCTTTCGACTACTGTTCTCAGGGTTCAAATTCAACCAGTAACAACACTGCACCGAGATCCAATAAGCCTCTTCTCTCTGCTCTCACAAGTTTTCCATGTAAAGATGGCGAATGCCGTGTTGGAGCGTATGACGAATGGCTCAACATGCTTGCTGTTTCTCAGGCTGTAAAATCACCCCTATATCCACGTAAGTCACTTACTGCTCTCGCTCGTCATTTTATATTTCCCCATTGTTTCCGTCATTATGTCTGTTTAAAAACGATACCATTCTGCAATTTCCAGTTGGTAGCTATGGAGTACGGAAGATGAATCTGCTGGACATGCGGGAGACGATAACGACGCCGCTTCATCTGAAAGAAATTCGAGATCTCGAGTTCAACGCTCAAGGAGATATTCTCCTATCAGTTGGGCTAGACAAAAGAGCTATACTCACAAATTGCAACACAAACATTACTGTTCAAGCATTTATTGCCGAATCTCCGCTGTGGTCTTGCGCATGGAGCAAAACGGGACCACAACACACATTCTACGCAGGGACGGCCAATAGTCAGATCCTGGTTTATGATATCAGAAATGGAAGAGAGCCAGTCAACACGCTGGTGATGCCAGCCGCAGACAAAACACCCACGGCTGGTCTCAAATTTATTACGCCGTCGTAAGAACCTCTATAGATCTCATAATTTAATTTTGTACATACATGTTAATTTGACCTCATCTATGTGAAGCAGCGCCTACATTAATGATCTTGTTATTTCAGTTTTGGACCAAACTCTTTTAGTATGACTGGTTTGCTTGTACAAAAATTGACTTCCGTTTGGTTCTGTGAATTTCGAAGTGAGGAAGTTAGGTTTCATCAATTACCAATCGAGGGTTCCTTCCTTTCAGTGGATTTTGAACCAAAATCTGCCCATGCCCTAATTTCAACAAAGGCATCGAATAAAGGATTACCAAGTCGTCATATTGTTTGTAATCTCACTCAGTACAACTCGCCTGTACAACAGTCCACTATGGTATCCTGCAATATTGTCCAGTCCTACGATGTGAGTGAAAGATGGTCAAATGGTCAATACGTTTATTTTTATAGTAAATTGTGGTATTTTTTTTTAAGGGAAACGAGGCCCTACAGAGTGGGAAGCTATCGAGGTCATGTATTTTTAATCCAAACAAGGAGAACGTTTTGGTTGCAGCTGAGGTTGGGGGAGGAACAAAGCATATGGCGAGTATTTGGAACGTTTCTGAAACTCAATCACAACAGACATTACCTGGACGTGAACAAGTTCTGGACTTCGTCCATTGTAGAGTAAATAATGAATTCCTTCTTGCCTCAATTAGTGCAAATAATCTCAATATGTATAAACTAAAACTTTAATTAACTACTTCATCACCACAACTTTAAAAATGCTAACTCAAAACGTGCCTAAAGTTCATCTTGAGAGTACATTGACAAATTAGTTGAATTGTAAATCGAACAAGGAAATTAAATTAATTTTCTAAGACAACACTGGCTTAGTTTGCAATAATGGGGGAGGGGGTAGGGGGACGTTATTGATGGTCATTATTTAACAAGAATTCGTGGGCACCTTACTTTAATTTGGCGTACAAAATTATTTCCATGAATAATATCGTTGCGCGAAATAGCATTTTTATTTGGTAATTCCACGGAATGGGTGATTCATTGTTAGGCCAACCCAACCTTGTTAGCCCGACCCAGTCGTGCTTATGGAATCGTCCAATCCGTCTGTCCGTCTGAGACACGCTAGCCGTCAAAGTACATGTCACAGGGTGACTAAATTTGGTGTACACGATCAGTGTGACAATGCGAAGGCTAAGTTCGAAGATGGGCCAGATCGTTCCACCCCTTCCATGTCACCATGTCAAGTGTCCACTGTTATGCAGGGTAGGTCAATTGTGCACAGTGCTCAGTTGGGTACATATTAATAATTTTAGATCAGATTA
>JABASL010000902.1:0-13281 GCA_019775825.1 Neanura muscorum | reverse complement strand
TTGCTAGACGTACACTACAGAATCCTACAGAGTACACGCCTAGAGTGTTGAGTTTGAGGAATTGGTGCCCACTGGTGAGAGAAAGACGAAACTGCCATACCGTGCCATGCCATGCAACCATTTCACCATTCGTAATCATATATATTGTAATGACACTTTTTGTGTTTTTTTTTGTGCGTAAAGCTTTTATGAAAATTATACCTGCTACTACATTGTATTACACTGAATTTACAAAGTTTGGGAAACTTTCGCTAACTTTCACTTTACAAACTCCAGTATTTTGAATAGCTGGTAAGAAAATGTTTGAGCCTGACTGAGCACGGAGGACGGATTTACGGAGAGCTTTATTTAAAGTGTCCAACTTTCTCCGCTTTCGCTTTTTTTCATTCTGTTTTTCTCAAAAACTGGAAAGGAAAGAAGCCATGCTACGGATTTCGTTAACGGCTTATTGGGATTAGAGCCAGTTGTTCTAGAATCTGAAACCCAGAAACTTTTGTATCTTTCCCAGAAAACCAGAATGAAAAAAGAGAAAGCGGAGAAAGTTGAACACGCTTTTTAAAAAAAAGAAACCCTCTGCGGCATAATGTGGCATGTGTCAGAATGTTTCAACTCCAGTTTACTTGTCTCAGCTGTCCTAAAAATAAGGTGAAAGTTGGTGAAAGTTTGTCCGTCTTTTAAACATTCACGCAATTGCAATAAGTTATGGTAGCTCTGTTGAGCCGTTATTCTCCTACGATTCAAAAAGAATTTATTTTCTCGAAATTAGCAGTAGCCAGCTACTATTCAAGTGCTCAAATGTAGATTAGTTATTTTTCTATGTCGTGCTAAATAAATCTTAAATTTAGACTAATAATATTTTGTGAATCGTGAAATACCTAAGCGTGAACCAGCACACTGCGGTATTCAAATTTGTAACTATTTATAGATAACTATTTGGATATTAATTTTCTTGTTTCTCTTCTAATGAGGCTCATTATGAGCTTAACCGTTTTAGAGGAGAAACTAGTTAAGTGATAATTTAATTTGGGTTTCTAAGCGATACTAAGGCTTCATATGGATATGGTCCTAGTGTAATTCCCATCATGGGCTCAATGGTTGGATTTGTTCCTGGAGGCAATTCGAATGAAAACTTTTGAATCAATGTTGTTACAAAGAGGAAAGAACTGTCGCGTGCCAAAACTTCACCAAAGCAATTCCGTTTTCCTGCGTTTAAAAAACAGTTCAAGTGACGATTTCCATTGCAAATTCAAATTTTTCTAGATGACGTTAGTTCTACAAATACGCTAGTCAAAAAGCCTATTTTAAAATTTCAAAATTAACGCTAAACGTATTACCAGCTCCAAATGCCAGTATCCTGTCTGCTTTACTTTTGATAACATTTCCAGTTACATCCAAAAATCGTTCTGGACGAAATACATTTGGATCTTTCCAGTACTGTTCATCAAAGAAAATGGCGTGATAATTCATCATCAGAATTGTGTTCTAAAAACCAACAAATCAGTAAAGGAGCGGCAGTTCAAAAAATGTGGGTCGATTCAGATACGACTGCTGGCAAGTAGTTATCTAGAAACCTTTTTGAAGAGAAATCCTCGATAGTCAAAATCATGCGAAATATTACGCGGTAAACCGTGAACTAAAATACGTCCCCACCGAAAGGCTTCCAGGAGTACTGCTTGGGTATATGGCATGCTATTTACCAAAAATTAACTTTGAAATTCATCATTTGGCTACAATATCCTTGTGTCAATTTAAAATCTGTAGGGAATAGAAACTTTACTGAATCTTGTCCTCAAGAGAAGGGGGTTTATCCATTCCAGCAACTTCAACAATTTCTTCAAACAAATTTTGTTGTACGTCTGGATGTGTTAGAAGAAGCAATAGTGCGAAATTCACGAAATTTCCAGTTGTATCTGAACCACCTTGCATCAGATCACTGAAAACGACTTTGAAATTATCCTCTATACAAAAGAAAATTAAAAAAATATATTTAATATATTGTATATTATATTATTTAATATATATTTAATATATTTAATAATCTAATAATATTAATCTCTCTGATTACCTGTAAACAATGGATTTGGAAATGATGAATCTTGATCAATTTGGATAAGAAAACTATCAGCGAAACACCTTGGATTTGATTTGTATTCACCTGTCCTTCTTGAATCCAAGAGACGCTGGAAGGTAACAATAATCCATATAATATAGATACTATCTTAATATTATATCAAAAATAGTATTTTATAGTATTCGACATAAAGGAGGTAGTAAAATGGTATTTATATTAGTCATGAATAATATTTTAAGGGTGCGAATATTTTGTATTTACTTTTGCCACTTCGTGAAATCCTCTCGAAGCTCCAATCTGCGTATTGTATCCCAAAGCTTCTGGAAAAACATTCTTAAGGAATGGATATGCTGTAAGAATTCCCGCTCCGAGAATCCCATTTTTAATAAAATTATGTCCATGTTTTAATATTTCGGCCAATTCAGGATCATCGTATTCAAAACGTTTTCCCATCATCATACTTCCCATTAAATTGGTAAAACTCTTGTGAAAGTAGTTATCAGTAAAAGTAATTCGCCCTTCAATATTTTGTTTTCTATCTTCATCTACTTGCTTGACAAGTTCGACCAATTCGTCCATGACTAAATTTTCCATAGCCTCTCGACTACCAAATCCATATTGCTTCAGAGCCGTATGGCAAAACTTGCGCATTTGAACCCAAGGCTCACCAGATGAAAATCCAAGGCCTATGCAAAATATTTTATATCATGGATAATCGAATTTTAAATTCAGCCTTTAGCTAAATTTAGCTAAATTAAACAGAGGCTAGTTCGTTAAAGCAAACAAAGCTGGTATGATCCATATCAAAATTACCAATATTCTGTTGCAAATTTCGATCCCACCAAATGCCATCGCATTGTCGATCCGCTGTGTCCTCTCTCAAGCACAAGTCTTTTGCTGCTTCATACGATGAAACAACAACTAAATACAAATCAATGACTTATTTATCCTTAATGATTTTTATTTTTATTTATATATATATATATAAATATATATAAATATATATATATAGCCAAAAATTTTGAAACTACCGAACGCGCCATTTTCGGGACTGCAACGCGCCATTTTGAATGTAAAATTTTTGCAATATTGAATGGAAACTTACCTACATTGAGGAATCCCATTTTGAGGCTCATTAAATCACCATATTTTTGGGATAGCTTCTCGAAGGCCAGGTAACTCCGGGGATTTGCTGCAGCAATTTGCGGCAAGGTTCCAAGCAATGGATAGAAAATAGGACCTGTAAAAACTTATGCGCTGTAATTGTGCAACACAATGTATTGTTACTAGTACAGTACAAAAAAATCCTATTAGCCAAATTCCAGTGAAGGTCATGGAAATTTTTTTTTAAATTTTCTCCACAAGGTTTTCCACCAAACTCGTAGTAGTTGCTGTTAATTGTGAGTTACAAGGTCAAATATTTTATTTAAATTATATGACCTTATGTAGGGAATATATTTTAGTAATAAAATGTTTGACAATTAATATGCAAAATAATATGTTTTTTTAAGAAACAAACCTGGGGGTGTATTTTTTCTTCCACGATTTGCCCACCTAAATGCGAGTACAACTATTAAAATAATGCTACCAATAAACTGAAGAACCATTTTGTGTAGATAATTATTTCAATGTTCGTGAACTTGTCAAACGCTAAATGTCGCGGTAAATTTCTATTGTTTTCAAAGTTTGCAATTCAATTTAAGTGGATTCCTCCAAATATTATTGCAATTCAGGGTTTTAATAAAAACTGCGTCACTTGCAAGTAACAAATTTCAATTGCCACCGGTTTGGCTACTTCAACTGGAAATTTAATTGGAAATAATTTTGGGAAGAACCTTGATACAAAGTAGTTAAACTTTAAACAAAACTTCTTCTTTTTTTTTAGGAAAAGATGATCCAGCACAATTTTATTTGTCTTTCAGCATCTCCTTTGTTCGCCCAATCTGTCATTAGTTCACTAGTGAAAAGAAAAATAATCTAATGGAGAATTGTTTTTGCAAGGCTTAAATTTATGGCGACTATCTTTACAAATAAAGTTTTTTCGAATACCTGACTACTAAAAAGACAACTTTACAGAAGTTCGAAAGATAATGCCTACTTTTTAGTTGTAAATTGCGCCTATCTTTTCAATTATTCAGGATATAAGGTGTGCAGAGTACCTCACAAAACTACAACTTGTTTCGCCATCACCTCTGGGAAATCGGAAGTTACCATGATTTTTATCACTACAGTGACAAACCACTAGGTTATAACTTAGGTTATAACTTAACCTGACATCAGGTTATAACTTAACCTGACATCAGGTTATAACTTAACCTGACATCAGGTTATAACTTAACCTGACATCAGGTTATAACTTAACCTGACATCAGGTCATAACTTAACCTGACATCAGGTTATAACGTAACCTGACATCAGGTTATAACGTAACCTGACATCAGGTTATAACTTAACCTGACATCAGGTTAAGTTAGGACATTGAGTATACTTTTGTACTAACTCTTGCACATGGCCCACGCTTGACGGACTGTGAAATGATTGCATATCCTCTACCTTCCACCTTGGTCCGCGGAATTAATTAAGTGATATGGAAGTATTTGTTCTGCCGAAGTGCTTCATCATGCCAATTGTCCACATAATAGCTACACGCAATTTCTGCATATGCTTCTCGACATGCATGTCGGTGAAATTAACAATGATGATTTTGTTAGGCAACTTGCAATCTCAATTTCTCGTCTCTTCGCCCTTTGCACCCAAAACACCTGAATTAACATAAAATACAAGCGAAAAACTATTGACTTTGGTGATTTTAAGTGCCTATTCAGGAACCAATTAATAGATCCTATCTTTTCGTTATCATTTTGATGGACAACCAAAAACCCATTTACCGTAGAAGTAGAGCTCCGAACGACTCGCAAAAATAGAAAAGCAAGAGTCATGACTCCGCTCATGGGTACGGAGTCAAGAGCTCTTGAGTCAATTTGAAATATTGCATGATATAGTGAGAGTCATGACTCGTGAGTTGACTCATTAGTGTTGGTGTCCTGGACACAGAATAATCTGAAAAGATTCAAACACTGTTTGCCAAATCCAGAAATTTTATACAAAAAGAGGCATTAGTTTACGTATAGTCGGAGGGACAATTCAAAAATACAGTTCGCAGACTCCATCAATAAATTTATAAGAGCAATACAGCGCATGTATGGTTTTGTTTTTAAGTGGAAGAAAGGAACACTGGGGACGTTTTTAACTTATAACTTCTAAAAAAGTTCATATTTTTCACGATGGAGTGAGTCAACATTTTTTCAAGAAAAGTTAACTCAAATTTCTTGCTCGGAATTTAAAGATTTAGTGACACGAGTCATCAGTCATGACTCGTGAGCTCGAAATCAATTTACGCGAGCAAAGAGCTTATATGACTCAAAGAGTCAACTCGCGAGCGGAGTCATGCGGAGCTCTTACCAGAATATTCCAGAAGTGATCATTTCAGGAAATTCTGTTACTTGGTGCAAGAACTTACGATGAGTCATTCAACTTAAGCTAATATTACATTTCCATGGTTAAATTTCCACAATGTGTTTTTGGACATCGAAAATTTGGAAATTATAAATTTTATAATTTTAATATATTATTCTATCATTTATATCGTATTATTTATCAAGTAAAACTTCTACGTTCATCTTCATGGGAATCAGGCGACTCATTGACGGGCTGGAACAGCAGGACTTTAAAAAGTTGCGGATAACTGATTTACCGTGCGAGATACAAAACACAACGAGGGTGTAACCGTATAGGTTTATTACCCGGTATTCAAGGTAAGACGGTGTCTGTAATAAAATTCATGGGTTATCTATCGCTTATGCATATGTGTATTTTGGTAACAATTTGGGTTGTAGTTGTAATGGAATATCTACGGTAAGCTATTGTAGTTTACTATACTTACAATGCTTCAAATTAAAAAAATACAAATGGCGTAGCAAATGTTACCGAATTTTCTAAATCGCAATTTGAAATTAAAAAAAACCTTGTAATTTTCATTGCCGACCTAAAAATTCTGGATATGGTTTGTATTCTTTTGGGAGTGAAGTGATTCCTAAATGCATGCCACTGCAAAATGCTTAATATAAATAGAAGGTGCTGACAAAAACTGCTGCATCCTTCAGAGTCATAATATTTGTTATCATGCCTACAAGAATATTTGCGAATGTGGATACGCTGTTCGCTGGCTTGAACAATACGCCGCAAGAGAACAAAACCGTCGTGGTACCTTATATTCTTGACGTTTGAAAATTTGAAACCGATTTCGGCAACTGCTTCTTTGAATTTGAGCATTACATTCAAGCCATACAGAACTCTTTTTTTTTTTCAATTTATATCTTAAATTATCTTACCGAAAAGTTTTAATAGCTCCTAGTTTTAAAATACTTCTAATACAACATAACATTTAAGTACATTAAAATTTGTACAAATTCATGTAAAAATACCTATAAATATTGAGCTGGTTTTTTTATTTTGTTGCAATAAATTCTCTCTATGTTTTGCTGGAAAAATTCAAAAATTTAAACAAATAAATTTTATCAGGAATGCGGCAACAATAATTTTGTTATCTAAATATGGCATGGCTGCACTTGATCCTTGAAACAGTGATTCCGAACTTAGAGTATGTCCACGCGTACTTCTGTCATGTGGAAGAACATCATGGAATGTCAAAGGGTCAACTAGATGCCACGCATACATGATACGAACTTCCTTATTCTGAAAAAATAAAATAAAAAATAAAAAAATATTATTTGCAAATGTTTAAACGAAAGAATACTTTTAGAAACTTTCGATTTGTTCAAAATAGTTTTAGTGAGTTAGTACAGTGTGCCACATACAGGGTGCCAAGTTTTTCAGTACCGCGGAGAAAGTCTCTTATGGGAGTTGCATATAAAAAGAGAAAGTTGGGTAAAGAAAAACCCAAACCGCAGATCGGAAATATCGCACATAGAGGTTGTGGAAAACTTGTTTCAACACTAGTATATGAAAATTTTACTTTTTTTTTAAATTTCAATTCCTGTAATTGGTCCATTCGCCTTTAAAAAGATTTGATTTTTAAAAAGATTTTCATATCCTAGTGTTCAAAATAACCAAAAAAAAATTGTGATTGGTGTGTTTGGCTGAATGAGAGACAGGAATTATGTGCCACTTAATTCCTCACTTTCAAATCAGCATCTCTAGAGTCTCCTGTCTCCCATTTCCGCTGAAATTGAATTCTCGTTTCATATTCATCTTGAGACGCATGAATTAATGTATAATCTTGAGATTCATCTTCCTCTGGATAATCATTGCCTTTCGCGTAATAATCCTATAAAATAGGATTTTGAATCAATAAAATGAAATTAAACACGACATACCTGAATTAACTTCGCTAGCGTGTATGATCTACGGACAGTATTTTGTGTTTAAATGGTTTTCGAATTTGAAATTTGTTGGGTATATATATTTTTTTGAATTTTATTTCTTACGCGAATGTAGCCCGTTCCATTATCTGCTACCCAACCAATGACAATGTCACAATCCTTCATGGAGCCATGCCACGTGTCACAAAAACCCACGGCTACATATCCAGTTGTTTTGGCCTTCATTTCCATGGTTATAAATTCCGGGTCACTTGAAATCCACCTGAGGTCAACACCCGTCAATTTCTTCATGGACATGTTTCTGCTTCCTTTCCAAATTCCATCTTCAATGTTTCCGTGTACTTCAGGCTCGTGCTCATGCCCCAAATGACCTCCAGTTTTTGCAATGTTTGTAAATATTAGAAATGGGGAAAGAAGAGTAGCAATTATTTTCGGAAGCATTGCAATGCGTAAATAAAATTTAAATATTTAAAATGACAAGTTGTTGTTGAACGAGGATGACCCCAATGTCGACCTCAAAGAATTTTTCTTTGAATTTCTACTGCTCTTTCTTTACTCACAATGAGAAGCTCTCTTAACGACTCTTTAATGAGCCCTTCTTTTTACAATAGAAAAGTAATCCACTTGTGAATCATCCCAGGCGCATCTCCTACATTCTGCGAGAACAATGAAAAATTGTGATGATGGTACACAAAAGGGGAATCTAAAAATATGTATCTTGAACAGAGGGGGAGATAGGGAAAATGGAGAAAAATCCCTTATGAATTATTTCACTTAATAAATCAACAGACATGCATCCCTCCGAGACCTTGAGAATATTAATTGACTCTTACCCTAGAAAATTATTAGCAGAAATTGTGTGTCGGAATTACGATGCAGCAGTAGTGGATCAAACTTAATTCTTTAGAAAACAATAAAGCATAGCGTAAATTGAATAATTAATTGTAATAAGTTATTGAAACTTAATTATTATTAATTCAATTTTGGAACGGGTAGGCACATAGGAATCTGGATCACAACTACCAATGAAAATATCGAAGGCATTTTTTTGGAATGTACCGAGTATAAACAAATTTTTGCCAAATTCTTTCAATTTTTTTTAATAGAAAATTATAGTTTAACGTTTAGGTACGTAACTACGGGGTAACCGGAACGGGAAGCCATGCCAAAGGAACCTAGAATATAACGGCCTAAATAAAAGGGGCCAATCATAAAACCGGCCAAAACTACAGGGGGCCAACCGCAAAAGTCCCCAAATTAAGAAATTTTATAAGCTAAATCATTGGTAAGAAGACATTTTCCTTTGTTGTTTGTGCCACCACTATGCTGGATTTCTCATTGGCCAAACTAGCGAAAAAGTTTTATGCATTTGAATCAAAAGGTCAATTTAAGCGAAATATGGCCAAAAATTCTAAGACTTATTTTATTGTAACCAGCATAATAGAACGCATTCGTTAAATTACTTAGCTAATTTGCGAAATTATTATGAATTCGATTAACCCTGTTTTGGAATTTGGATTAAATAATACAATTTTAGTCCCTACAGCATAAAATATTTGGGACAAAATTTGTAATAAACGCCGTAAGCCATACCTCCAGAATGGCACAAACGTTTGATTACATTTTTTATGCGAAAAATAAATTTTTTTACGTAAGTCCAATCGTCCAATTTTCATTAATAATAAATTAACCTCCAATATTTTGTGCCATGTTCACAACAACTAATTCCAAGCTATTTGCAAATTGACGCATGAACAGAAAATTCCAAATCAACTAATTCATTCATAAGTCGACCCTGTTAGTAATATTACAATACAATTACATTTAATATAGATACATCACATAATATTTTTAGAAATAAGAGGCCATACTTGTAGCTTAGGTACCCTTAAGGGGGGGGGGGGGTTGTAAAATTAAAAAGTCTAAATTCAAATCGCAAGAAAATGGATTATTGCTCATTGTATCCTAGAATGATGTTAATTGCATTATCGAGCACAACTTGGCTCATTAGAGTTAGTCCCGTAATCGAATTCACGTTGTAGAAGCCTCCAATATTCCATTGTAACGGACGAAGAGACTGGAGCTGTCTTTTATGTAATTTAACGACCGTCGTGCCTCTCGAATAATTCTGACCCAGTACACCGCGGATAGCTTGTAGTACCTCACTTGCAGCAATTGTCATTTTGTTTGCAATTTGCAAGCAAAAAGACACAAAAACAGTAGTGACCACAAATGTAAAAAAAATTAAAAGGGTCAGCATTGGTCCCAGTGTCTCGTGAAACAGAACAGTAACACATATTGAAGTTGTCATGAGTAGTGAAGATACAGCAAGAATTAACGGTAGGTTAACGGATACAACTTTTGATGTAACGATATGAAAAGCCCAATGAGCCCTGTAAAATTCCACGACAGTTCCCAGCGAAATTTTCGGAGTTTTATTGGAAACATCTCTAAAAATTCATCAAATTAAAGTGGGTTAATCCATTTAGTTAAAAACCGGGTATCGAGTAAAAATCTGAAATGGGTTGAGGGGGAGCTAACTCACTTTGCGAGTATGATCATTGTCCGCGTCACGAAATCCAAATGAATGGTAATAACGAGGACATTGCCGAGTATAAAGATGATATCGGTTAGATAATTTACGGCACAAGCCAAGCTTATAAGAATATCTAGATATATTGCATTTGTTCTAAAGGCAGCCACTACCCGCATTTTAAAGAATATCTGTGCAATAAGATATCCCGGACAAGATAAAAATCCAGCACCAATTAATCCAGTCACCATGACACACAAAAAGAAAAATAGAACCTTGTTCTGATGTTCCGCAACGGTGAAACGTTTAAAAGTTTCCCCTAAAATATGCATAAAGAATTGCATTAATTAATTGTAATATTATTTTTATTTCTTCATACTATTACTACTTTATAGAAAAAAATTTTAACGTCAATTTAAATTTAAATAAATAACAAATAAACTATATAAATAAATAAATTATATTGCTATTAGGACTACATATAAAAGTGAGTTGGTTGTGGTGACAGGGGTCCAAAGGCCAAGAAAGGGAACGGACGGTGCAAAAAACTCAAAACTCAAACTCCGTGAAAACCGCATCCCCTACCCTACTAACACAACCACACGGGCTAACTCACAGGAGGGTCTCAAACATAACGGGGGAGCGAGGGACCCTTACGAAGGAAAACCCACATGACATTTTCCCCTTATTTAAATTAGCTAAACAAGCCCTATCTGCGGCAGAATGGTGCACAAAATATGTTACACTTTAGTGTAACAGGCCGTCCTAGGACGGGCTTGCTTGGCATTCTAATATATAAATCACATATTATATTAATTTACCAACCTTGTAATTGGTTCAATTGAAATAAGCACTTGTAATAGTATCCAACCCGAAATGGTTGAAGACAAAAATGCAAGTGGGAAACCAATGATTGTAGTGTTATGGTACCCAAGAAAGAAATTTGCAGCATGACATTTGGTTGATCCTTGACCTGGTCCATTTGATAAATCCAGAAAAGCAGTAGTATAATCCTGTATGCAATGTGAAATGTTGACATAATTCTGTAGTAGTACATGTGAAAAATTCTACTATTTCTGTCATATCCAGTCTTATTCGAATAAACCAACTCCCAACTATTGTTCTCCCCATTACGATTAAATTTCCATGGGAAACTACCAATAATATAGCCAAAACGGGTTAAACCCGAAAGAAGACGAATAACTTTTTTTTCTAAGACCATCGTTTGCAGTGCCTGTTCAAACGAGAATAATAGGATTTTTATTGTTGAAGATACGCTGAAATGGGTGATATGCATACGTAATAGTTCACTCCTCCCTTCACTTGTCTCCAAATTCCATAAATAATTTCTGAAACTAAATTCTGCAATAATAATAATTAAAAAAAAATGAAAATATTTTTTTTTATTAAGCAATTTAAGGAATAAGGCTTCAACGTCAAACTCCAAGAATGGTCAAGTATTTATAAAAGTGGAAGCATTTCTCAAGCATTTTTCCATGCATTATTTCTACCAAAGAATTTGTGCCACGGCACCCGATGCCATGAGGGAAATGTTTAAGAAAATTGGGCTTGAGAATATCATAAAAATAATGCATTCGGTTGAAAAAGTTATAAACATGATCATGATCAATGATTTTTAGATTTGGCTGGTCGTAAAAAGTATTTTTGCGTTTTATCAATCGGAGAAATCAGAATTTAACTTATAGCGTTAGTAAATTTATTACCAATTATTCCTAAGCTCTGACATGTAATCGGGTAAGGTATTGACTAAAGTAAGCTTCAGTTTAGAATAAAATTTAGTAATCTCTCCTTGAAAAAGTGAAAAGTGGTTCAAATGCGGATAAACAGGAAGTTTGAGACTTATGGGCCTAAAAGCTACAAATTTCTTAATTTTGTAATGGAATTTCGAAATTACGAACCCACTGTTCCAAAGTCCTCAGTTAGAGAACTTTACAACGCATGTACAACTTTCTCCGGCGTCTCTTTTGCTCATTTCCGTTTTATTGAGAAACTGGAATGAAAATTCTAGATTTAGAACTAGAACAGTAGTACTTAAGAAAAACGAAGACGTTAGATTGGCTAATTTCGCTTCTAGTTTTTTTTTTCAGAAGAACGAACTGAAAAAAAAGAAAGCGGAGAAAGCTGACACGCTCTAAAATCTCTAAAAGTACTATGAAAGCGAGTTAAAACAACAAAGCAAAATCATCTAAGATGTAAAACTTGATTAATCCTTGCTTAGTAGTAGTTTATATGGTAGATTTGACACATGCAGTACACCCAAATTTTATTATATGGCGTGGGTCGTTTTGTTGTGGATCCAGGAGAAAGTTAGGTACAAAGACGTACGTACTTTCTATGTACGTGAAAAGTTTTGTGGAAGTTACGGAGAAAAAGAGAAAAGTAGGTCTACAAAAAATTCTACCATAAGCAGCGCTCCAAGGAAGGAAAAACATCAACGGCCTTGAAAAATATTATCAGCGTTGATAACATTTATAAAATGTACTGCAGGGAAGGGCATGTGTGTGCTTCAAGGACTTTCCGGAAACTGCTTCCTGTAATTATTGCGCAGGTTCCTGTTAGAATTTAAGATCAAATATTGTTCCTTCTTTTGCAAAGCAATAGGCGTTGTTACAATCGATATTAACCGAAAATTTAAGGAGAGGGTGCGCAGTTAGGCTAGGAAGCCGTTTCCGGTGAAAGCTTTTGAAGTGAACATATTCCCTTCCCTGACCACGACCCTCTGACACCAGCCCAAATAATTCAGAACTTAAGATTTAGCGAATTGTAGCATATTAGATGTCTCAAAGGCTTTAGAAAAGTACATGAATAAGTTAAGTAGAAATCGGTTTTAAATTTCCAGGATCCGAATGAAAAACAGTTGATTTAGTGAACCCTTTACCAAATTTGAGTATGAGAAGTATTTTAGGAAAATTAAAATTTTGGCCGATTTCTCCGCAAAGTAGACAAGAAAGAAAAACAAGTAAAAATATCTTCCCAACTCATGTTTAGAAGACAAGGCTTTATTTAAATTGTCAAACGTTTTTTTTTTCAAAACTTATGCTTTTGGGAGTTTGATAAAGCACAACATGGCGATAGCGAATACAATTGACTTATTATTAACGTGCCCATTATAATTTCTACCTTTGCCCATTAAGTTCCTACCATTATGAGAATACTGACTTTGCCCACTTGAATCACTGCCTCTGCCCATTATGGAGAAACTAAGCAATAGTCGGCAAATATACATCTAGGGCTACACATTTTCCATCGAGATG
>JABASL010000901.1:0-13297 GCA_019775825.1 Neanura muscorum | reverse complement strand
CCACACGAATAGTGTAGCTATGTTTTGGAAAGTAGAAGATTCTACTGAGTCTAATCCATTGTCATGTTTTGGCATAAATCAACCAATCCTTAAATAAATCCTTACAGGGTCCTTCATCTTTACCTCCTTAGCACCTTCGCGTGTACAATTTCAAATACCACAAATGTTCAAATATATACCCGGCATAAACGCACATACGCAGTCATTCCTACCCAGCTTTTTAACCAAATTTAATCCACCTTCTCCTTTAAATTATCAATCTTCCCCAACACTATACTGTAGCGTATATTTAAGAGGCATATTGAAGAATCGGCTCCAACATCGAAATCAACTAAATCCCGATCAATAACATCCGGCCTACTGCCCCCATTCGGCTCAAAAATCAGCTCCGCTCTGCAAATACCTTGAACTTGAGCCTATATTGAAATGTTAAAGGATATGGCAAGAGAAGGCATAAAGTAAGGAGGAGGCCCCATGCCATGCTCGCATGGGGCCTCTTATTCCTCAGTGGCATCCACAACTCTTTCATGGTTTGACTAACCCATGGGGGTGTTAGTTTTTTATGGGGGTGTTAGATGGGTTGACTAACCCATGGGGGTGTTAGTTTTTTATGGGGGTGGGGGTTGACTAACTCAGGGGGATTGGTGTTACATGTGCGTTGGCTATCCTTAGAGGGAGTGGTATTATATGTGTTGTTTAGCCCATGGTGAGAGGGGGGGAGTATTATTTGGTTTGTTTAACCCAGAAATAGTTGTGTTACACGTGTTGACTAACCCAGGGGGTGTGAAGTTATATGTGCAAACTAACCCAGGGGGTGTGAAGTTATATGTGCAAACTAACCCAGGGGGTGTGAAGTTATATGTGCAAACTAACCCAGGGGGGTGGGATTTTTTGGCTACCCATGGGGGCTGTTATATGTCTGGGCTAGCCCGGTGAGTGGTGTTATATATGTTGACTAGTCCTTGGTGCAAACGATGACATAGTCGCTAAATGTCACGGACGATGGGGATTGCAAACCAAAGGTGTTTGAAAGGGGTGTTACGGTGAGGTAATATGGAAACTCGAAGTTACAGGCGGAAGGGGGTGGTGGATCTGCTTGGAATGGAGGAAGCTAAAAAGGCGTGTTATAGACGAAGGGTCCTACAGCCGGAGGGTTTATAAACAATTGCTGTTACGAACGATTGGCGTTGCAGGCGAAGGATGCAGTAGGCAATGGGTGTTATAGGGGATGGGTGTTATAGTTGATGGAGGTTATAGGGGCTGGGTGTTATAGGGGCTTGGTGTTATAGGGGCTGGGTGTTATAAGTGATGGGTGTTATTTGTGATTGGTATTATAGAGAGGGGTATTATAGGAAGGGAGAACTGTTAATTACGTTGACGATAATAGCACTTGTGTATATCCTGGTTATTTTTAGTGAGTGATTCAAAATTTTGAATTTGATACCCATAGGCGCCCAAGCCCCGTAATAGAAATTTGACATTAGTGAACGTGTGCGTTGCTGTAAGTTGAATATTTTCAAATTTGGTCAAGGAATTGTTGGTGTTTAATTCAACTTTTAGTAATTTGAATATTAATCCTTCCTTATAAAGAGGAGGAGATTCATAATCAGGTTCCTGTGAGGGGTAAATCTATTAAAGATTCATATGGACTTTGAAACAATTAAAGGCAAGAAAAGAAGTCTAACCCTTTCCTCCATCCAATGCAAAAAGGATCATATTTTGTATATTACTAATTTCAAAATCACGCGCGCACTCCTTTTTTATTACTAACCACAAAAATTATGGCTATCAAATCGTCTCTGTCTCTCACATCTCAAACGGGTTTTCCTTCTACAAAACACTCTCCCAGCATCCTAGCCTTTTCTTAATTGTCAATGACCAAAAGACTAAAATACTTTAATGATTTCAAATCCATTCAATGCCCATACATGTATAGGGTGAAATTGGAAAAGTTGTCGGGCCTAATTCCTCTGATATGATAATAGACGGTGACATTTCAAAAAATTTAAGGAAAGGAATTTCTAATTAGCGACAAACACGTTCCTCCAAAAAGGACGAAAAATTCACACCGTGAAGTCTAAAAGATTTAGGAAGTAGTTGACATTTAGAGTGTTGCTACGTTTAAAAATGCAAAAGTTCCCAAAAATCCGAAATTTCTCACAAAAATTTAAGCTTTGCCAGGGTTTTTACCTAAATTAGAAGGCTACTCTTACATTTGCATATCTGTATTAACTTTAACCTAACCTAAATTTAACCTAATTTTAATCTAAACTTAACCTAATTTTAATCTAAATTTAACCTAACCCAAAAACCTAAACCAGCATTCGATGCCTAGTTCAAACCTTTGCAAATAAGGGTGTTCATATTGTTGTGATTAAGTAGCGTATTAGCTACTTTACGGAAAGGGTCTGTCAGTATGTATGTGTGTCTGTCTCTCTGTATGTCTGTCTGTCCTTCTGCCTGTCTGCATGTATGTGTCTGTCTGTCTACATATCTGACTCTCTGTATGTCTGCTTGTCTCTCTATATATCTGCTTGTCTCTCTGTATGCCACCTTGTCTCTGCGTATGCCCCGCTATTCGTGGTGACTGATGGTGACGGCACAACTTCGTTACACCCGTATACGACGGTTTTTGAAATTCTTTATTGTGTAACTTTTTGGTTTTAAAATTGCCACTTGACGTTGAGTAAATTGGCAATTTTTTGAGGTTAGTAGATTGAGAAATTGGCTTTTTGAGTACTTTTAAAATCATGTTAGAATGACAAGAGCATAAATTGTGCCTAAATTTTGAAATGCGAATCACTTTGTTTTTTTTTGTATTTTGGTGTTAGGTAGATGCCTGTAAAAAAATGAAAAGAAAAATGTAAAGAACAGGTTAAGAGAATTTTAAAGAGGCATTTCCCAATTGGATGAGTTGTCTTTCTTGTGGCCATAAAAAGTAAATTCTGAAACAAATGTCATTGTATGTTCTCAAACTACTTAAAAAAGAAGCCTCAAGCTTCTTCCCTCTTGATTTAAAATTTTAGATCCTATGATAAGCTTACTTTTTTCTGCTTTGTCATTTTACTACTTCTGTATTCTCCTCCTACTGATCCTCCTGCTGCTCAAAAATTTACTCATTTTTCAATGCTCCTTTTCCAATTTTTTTCGTCTTGAATATTTGTGTTTTTACCCACTTTTTCTCTGTTTCCTTCTTTGTCTAAAAAATTGGGTACAATTAAATTTTAGATGTATATAATTTCTCCAAGGTACAGTTACAGTTGGAAACAAGCAAAAAAAATGCAAAACTTTGTTAAATTGGCAACCTGCGTTGATTGTCATTTGACCATAAAAACTGGAGTCATGCTGTTCAGTTCCTCATAAAAACTCAAAAATTTATGTTTACTTATGAGGTGAAAATTATGGCAAAATTTCATAAATGTCATCTTTGGACTTTTCAAAATCAGCTTTCAGTATTTCCTTGTTTTCTAAAGTATGCATTCTTCTAACTCATAATTTGTAAAACCTTTATGAGAAAATATTTGAAAATTTATGAAAGAATTTTAAAAGATTTTTGAAAATTAAATTAAATAATTTATCATTTATAGAGGTATTTCAACAAAAAAACTTTACAACTAAACCTAAACTTGGCAACTTTGTAAAAAATTTGTCAAGCAGAAATTTGCAACTTTGCTATAGTTTGTGACGATATAATTTGCTCCGTTGGCTAGGCTTTAGGTATCAAAGGGTCCGAAAAATTATGACAATGAGGTTTGCAAAATAAGCTGGAACTTTACCTAAAACTGAAGCCTAAAGCTGAACCTTAAACTAAAACATACCTAGATGGGTTAACCCTAGTGGGTTAAGGTTAAAACCTTAACCCAAATTTCAATTTAAAACTATTCCTAAACCGATTTTTAATTTCATCGAACCGTCATTGAATTTGTGAGTTATATTGCTGAATGTTGCAGGATGTGAAAACCTTGATTTTTTGTGTATAAAATTGGCGATACTTTGATTATAACCTTGCAAAAAAAAATTTGTCACGCATTTCGCAATTTGTCACAAAAATTTCGCATTGATAATTTTGAAATTGTTGTAACCCTAGTAGGTTAAGGTTTAGACCTTAACCCAAATTTCAATTTAAAACTAATCCTAAACCGATTTTAGCTTTCATCGAACCGTCATTGAATTTGTGAGTTGTATTGATGAATGTTGCAGGATGTGAAAACCTTGATTTTTTGTGTATAAAATTGGCGATACTTTGGTTATAACCTTGCAAAAAAAAATTTGTCACGCATTTCGCAATTTGTCACAAAAATTTCGCATTGATAATTTTGAAATTGTTGGGCCCAATGGGGAACATGATTAAGTTGTTTTTTTTAGAGCGGAATTTTTGAAAATGAGGGTAAAACACTACATTTTTTTGCGAAAGAATTTCTTAAAGTGTGAAACCTAAATTCATGTTGTTGACATGCTCACAATTTGTTCCAATCTAAATTTTCTGAATAGTTTTCATGTGTTTGTTTGAGGAAGAAAATGATGGGGGCACATGCTAGGTGACTTTGCGACATTTAAAAAAATTCTGCCATTTCATGATCATCCACTTTTGTACAGGCATTATTTAGGTTTAGGCATTTTTCTGTCATATGGCTTTTAACAACACGCACAACACTCTACATTTTTTGTGTCTGTACATAATGTACCGTTACATAATGTATTTACACCAATTTTGATGATAATTGTCTTTCGTCTTAAAGTTATTTAAAAAAAAAATAAAGCTTTGACTTGTAATTGTTTAGGTCACATGGTCTGCTCTCCTCGGTCGATAAGGTTGAAGCTCGGTGCAGGAAGGAATCCCCACTCACCCTAAACAAAGAGAGGCAGAGACGGGCATTGAGAAATCCAATCCACATGAGGGTGATGAGAGGCAGAGACGGTAAAAAAAATTTGTCAAGGATTCCTGGGTCAGAAAAACAAACAAAACACATACACACACGCAATCACTTCTCTTTTTTTGTTTTATGGAATTTCTGGGTTTTTATGTTCTTTCTCTTCAGCATCATCCAGCCTAAAATCTTCTCAAACAGACAGTAGTTGAAAAAATGAAAAAAAAAACTTGAACCTTTTTGAAAAAGGATTATAAAAAAAAAGTAAATAGATTTGAAAACCTGTTAGAAATTTCAAGAAAAATTTCAGAAAAAAAAATTCTTAACACGCGTTTCAAAGGTACTTGGATACTATGTCTAATTGGCTAATAGAGTCTAAACACTTGTTATTATTGGAGAGCCAAGAGAATGTGAGGAGGTAAAAACCAATTAGTAAAATCTTACCTTATACAAAGTGTTGTAATTTTTAGGTAAATTTTAAGTATAATATTTAGTAAATTACTAAAAGTATTTAAGTTAATAAGGACAAATATTAAATATAATCAATTCTTGGAATTAAATAAAATTGGTTCCCGCTTCCTTTGATTTAAAAATTCAACTCCACTAATTTTTTATAGAGAGATATATTTTATAGAGAGAGATTATCATGCCACATGGACTTAAATAATTGCTTTTACTTTTCAAAATTTGACGCTAAATGGCATAATTACCTGGTCAGCTTTTTTTGGTGAGCTGCGGACAATTTTACCTAATAAAAAATTCAGACCATTTTCTGCTATTTCATGGTCAACTCTAACGAGAAGTTTTATTTCGAAGTTTCAGAAATCCAGTAAAAGTTGTGCTTTTGTGCTTGCGCGGGCAAAAATTCCGGAGAAAGCAAAATTTTGTACCTAATATGCCTAAATCTTGTGGTCGTGCGACCGGAGAAAGTAAAATTTTGAACTGGGCCTGTAGTCGTGGTAAAGTAACTTGTGGGGGTGACCTTGGAGATATTGGATAAAAACTGGAACAAAATGAAATAGAAGCGATCAAAAGACTTGTAAAATTGTAGGTTTGGATTCGTATTGATGACTGACTGAGTGCGGACTGAGGTAGAAACAAGGAAATGGCGGAGTTGGGTCATATTTTTCTTTTTGCATGGATGCATTTGAAATGCGGAGAGGAACGATGCCTAAAGACATTATTTTTATTTCTACGGACACATTCTGCCTATTGCTTTCACCCAATAAAGACGCTGACTTTCCAGAGAAAGTAGAAGAAAAATAGGAGAAAGCTGAAAGATAGTAGACAGTTAGCACTACGATTTGGAAGAGACGACCAAATGAAACAATAGGGTAGCCCTGTATTTTTATAACCCAAGTGTGGGCAAAACATGTCACATTTATTAACAACCAGGATAAAAAAAAAAGCTGCAGCGTGGTTATACAAAAATTAAGTCCGTCTGCTGCATTTTTCTTGAAAATCATCCTTCAGCCAACTTAAAGTTTCCAAGCCAAATTGTCTAACCAACACCAAAACCTAGAACCCAAAATTCTAGATGATGCCAAACAATCAAGAAAAAAAATTGCTTAAATTTGAAATTTCGAGGAATTTTTTTTTTCGAGGAAGAAAGTCAAAAAATTTAAGAAAATTTAAACATGTCAGACCAAACTTCAGCGTTTCTAGAAACATTAAAAAATTTCAAAAAAAAGAGAAAGCACAAATAGTTGATGTCCGACTCCTCAAGGATTTTGAAGGAATTGAGAACGGATACTTCGAGAAACCGGTTTACCGATTTTGAAATAAAATATTTTAGTTGAGGTCACAGGTAATTTTTGAATTTTCCGCGGTTTATTCCACGTGTCACGTTTTGTCCAGGACTAAGTTTTACTTGAGAGCCATCTTTTACTTCACTTTCGGCCTCTTTTATTTTGTATCTTGGAAGAAGGTCGTACTCAATTTGAAGACTTTTTTCGCAACATTATTTTTTCTTCTTCCTCCTTCCCAAGGACTGATTTACGACCCATGGATCCGGCCGTAGATTCGCGTCAGGACTCTCATCCGCCTCTGGTTTTTTTTCCTTCTTCAAACATTTTGTCTCTTAATTTGCGTTTAGAAGACTTTGTGTTACTACTACCAAATGGCAAAATGGAAAACACAAAGTCTCAAGACTACTGACGTGCTAAATCTTATTCAAAGAAAACACAAGCTCAAAATTTGAAAGGTTCCAAGTCCCAGGGAAACTTCACGGTTTCTAACAGCTATAGGCAAATTAAAATCGACAGGCTGACGACAACGGCAGCATAAATTTTAAACCGCATGGTTCTATGTACCCAACGCTCCAAAAAAAGTCTCTTGTTCAATTTTTTTCACAACACGTGTTTTACCCTCTAGAATCCCTAAACGTCCATTTGCGTTTTTTACCCCACCATTTGGTATTTGAATTTTTCCAATTTTAGTGCCGTTGATATCAAAGTGATGTTTGAGATTGATGATAGAGGGTAATAGAATATAATAATATTAGAGCAGGGAGAAAGCACAGAGATACTTCAGCGGTGAAAGTCTTGTTGAACCTTGAAATTTCGTTTCTTGTAAAGAAAGGTGTCCAAAGAGAAAGAAGGAATTCTGTATAATAAATGGGAGCGTATTAGCCTACGCTCCCTTCAACGAATGACATAGAAGAATAGAATCCAGAAATGGAATAAAGGAGCCAAGGCGTAAAACCTATTCTATTTTATATGATGATGATGATGATGATAACAGTGAGAAATTTGGAAGAGAAAAGACGCGCACAACTCCAAATGAAATCAGGCGAGATGGAAGGATGAATGTAGACTTTCTACTCAACATGATTTCATCTTTGTTAAACTATCCTTCTTTTCAGACCCCGTTTCTTCAATAGTAAAAAAAAAGTAGTTTCCTACATTCAAAATCTACCTTCAATCTGCCTTTTTCAAAAATAGGATTCAAAACCTCCCAGGCTCTCAAGATCACTGACTTTGTAATCTCCAAGGGCAAAGTGAGGCACTAGGAGGGCGATTTTTTATTTGGAGGGCGCAGCGGCGCTTGGGAGGTCTAACCGACGTATGAGAGGGCTAAACGACGAATTGGAGCCGTAACCGTCGTGCTGGAGGACTAAGAGCCTACTGGACGTTGGAGAACTAAACGATGTATTGCACATTGGAAGGCTAAAATGACATTGGGAGTGCATGAATGTAGACTTTCTACTCAACATGATTTCATCTTTGTTAAACTATCCTTCTTTTCAGACCCCGTTTCTTCAATAGTAAAAAAAAAAGTAGTTTCCTACATTCAAAATCTACCTGCAATCTGCCTGTTTCAAAAATAGGATTCAAAACCTCCCGGGCTCTCAAGATCACTGACTTTGTAATCTCCAAGGGCAAAGTTAGGCACTAGGAGGGCGATTTTTGATTTGGAGGGCGCAGCGGCGCTTGGGAGGTCTAACCGACGTATGAGAGGTCTAACCGACAAATTAGAGCCGTAACCGTCGTGCTGGAGGACTAAGAGCCTACTGGACGTTGGAGAACTAAACGATGTATTGCACATTGGAAGGCTAAAATGACATTGGGAGTGCAAACTGACGTATTGTAGGGCAAACGGATATATTGAAGGGCAAGCCGACGTATTAAAGGTCTTCCCGACGTATTATAGGGCTACCCGACACATTGGGGGGTTACCCGACGTATTATAAGGGTAACTAACGTATTATAGGTGTAACCCACGTATTATAGGGCTAACTGACGAATTGGAGGGGTAACTGACATGTTATAGGGCTAACCCACGTATTAGAGGGCTAACCGACAAATTGGAGGGGTAACTGACATGTTATAGGGCTAACCCACGTATTAGAGGGCTAACCGACCTATTGGAGGGCTAACCGACCTATTGGAGGGCTAACCGACCTATTGGAGGGCTAACCGACCTATTGGAGGGCTAACCGACCTATTGGAGGGCTAAGCCACGTACTGGACATCCGACGGAGAAGAGGGGCATGTGATGCCTAATTTTTTACATGGGGCGGCATGTATCTTTACATTTTTAGGGGAATTTGACTTAATCTAAATTTAAAAAATTAAAATGATATGAAGGGGTTAAAATTGAGGGGTGAGGATATCCTCAATCATCGTTTACATCCCCTACAATGTAGGGCAGCGATGAGTTATTTACACGTATAAAATTTTGTTTGTAGATAGTAAAGCATTGAGAATTTCATAAATGTTGAAATTCTTTAGTGGAGACACAAACCAATACATCGTGATTTTCTCATTGGGAACTATGGATAACCATGGCATGCCATTTTTGGATGGACGGGACAGGACGAAAATTGTGATTTCTATCCTGACATGACGCTGTCGTTGAGAACTTTGAGCTTTATAGAGTGAAAGTGACACGGAATGCAAGGAATTTTGAGCCAATCACAAGTTCGGGAAAAGTGAAAGCTAATTGAGTAGAGAAAAGATTTTTTGAAGGAAAGGAAATTGGAAGGAATAGAGACTCGGGGATTTTAAACGGCAAAACTAAATTACTGTTGTGTCTGAACCCTCTGGCACGAAATCAATTTCCGTCCTGAAAACATTTACTTTTTTCCTACTTTCTCCATTATTGTGCAACGCAAAATATTTCCAAATTTGGGAAGGCGCAAAATTTAAACTTTTACGAATGCAGCAAGTATTGGGTCCAAAGAAATCCAGCAAAAACCTCTGCTGCTGCTATTTTTTTTCCAGCACAATTAAACCATAAGTTTACCGAATTATCGGGTTAAATATCGCGTACCTAGGCCACCCATTTCTCTTTTAACACGTAACTCCCATATGCAACTTTCTCCCTGTACCTTTGCCTTTTAACACAAAACTCCCATAAGCGACTTTTTCCCTATAGCTTACCCTTTTAACACGTGACCCCCCTCCATAAGCGACTTTCACCCGACAACTTTGCCTTGGAACACGTAAGTCCATACGCAACTTTCTCCCGATACCTTTGCTTTTAACACGTAACTCCCATAAGCGACTTTCACCCGAAAAATTTCCCTTGTAACATGTAACTCCATAAGCGACTTTCTCAACAAAATTAATTATTTTAACACGTAACTCACATATGCGACTTTCTCCATATACCTTTCTCGTTAAACCCATAACTGCCATTTGTCAGCTTCTGCCGTACCCCTTAAAGTGTAGATCGCCCCCTCCCCCCTGGGTTGGTAATTGCGATTTTGTGGATGGCGTTTTGTATTTGCACCATAGCCGTATTTGTAACGTCCACGTGTCTCGAAGTGTTAAAAATATTTGGTGTACACAAGAGCTTAGACTTGGAAATAAGGTTAGCGAGTGGAATGGATCTACACACGGCAATTTTCCGTTGTCTTTTGTGCAGAGAAAGAAAAGAAAAGAAGTGAAAGTGTGGACGGAAATGAATGTCTAACGATTCCTTTGCGTTAGTTGAACCATTAAAGACGGAGATCAATTTTCTCCCATTTTTTCTTACTTTCATCCTAGACACGGGAGAAAGTCTTCTTCTTTTTCTTTAGATTTTGAGCCTCATGTTGTCCTCAACTGTCTCCATAATCATTCTCCATCTTACCCTACCCTCAATATTTTACCCCGCCCCTGCTCCTACCCCTCAAAGTGTGCTATTCTACTCTGCCCCAACCCCTACCTCCCTCCCCTCAAAATATCTCTGCCTCTTCTTCACATCAATAATAATTCGTGTCTCAAATGTCGTGTCGAAAGTTATTATGATCCTCTTTCTTCTTCATTTTTTTGAGAGCATACTCGCTCGCACTCTCATGCCAAATGCCAATCCTCATTCCATCTCAAAAAGTCCCACCAGGATTTGATGTCATTATCAAATTCTTCTTCGTCTTTTTTCCCCTTTTCCTTTGTTTAACTGTAATTTGAAACTTTTCGAGGAAAACTCAAGTCTCATCCTCATACAATATACAGGGTGATCGAAAATTTATTTGAAATTTCCGCATAATATTCCTCTACCTCATATCCCGAAAAACTCAAACTTTAACATAAAACTCAACTTCTCCGGATCCCAACCTTCACATCCCGCCCTCACTCACCCCATAAATTTGCACTCATCTAATTTCTGCAAACACAAAATTAGCCCCAAATCTCAATTTATCGTTTTCGGAGATTCCGGAAGAAATTTTGAATTTTCTGGGAAACTCAACATTTTGTATGGTCACCCGGTACAAGAAAACTTAACTTTATCTTCACACGATTCATATGTAGGAGCACAAATTGGACTACGTTTTTATCTATATAAAAACGCCTTTGTCAGCACACGCGAATCATATTCTGGGCGGGGTAGAACGATTTGAGCAATGAAAATTGAAGCAAAATTGGCGGCAAATTGGCAGGCTAGAAATTTTCGTAGATTTGTCCAAAAAAATACAAAGTTTTGGGAGAAAGTTTTCAACATGTCCCAATACAAGAACTAGCATAAAACTCTAATCCGTACAAAATTTTACCACCAGTAAAAAGTAAAAACTCGAAGTAAAAACTTCGAGTTTGGGGAAATCTTTAATAAAATCTGGAAACGAAAAATTTGTATGTGAACACCCTGTATGTACAAAAAACTTGTAAGTCGGCGCGTATATTTACCCGCTAGGGTTGAGGTAGACATTTCATTTTCTGAGAGACATTGGAGGACAAACGACATCATCAAAAAGACGACTGCTGAGAGATGGGCGGAGACACTGTTTTCTCTTTGAAGAAAGTTTCTTTCAGTTATTTTGGAGAGTTTCCTCAGCAGGTTTCCGGGTTGAAAAAAGAGGAAATTGTGGAAGGTTTTCTGAATGTTTGAACCTGCCTCAAGTAGATCTCCTTCTGTCTCATATAGTTTATAAAATGGCTCCTTACAATAACATACTCACTGTGTTTTCTACCACTGTCACTCTTCCAGGCTTCTGGCAGGAGGTCGACATCTTTTGAACTTGAAATAAAAATAACAGCTTCTTTTTTAGAATCTTCAAAAATAAAAGCGACAAAGGTTTTCCTACTTTTCTTAAAGTTTCCCTACTTTGAGTATCGATCATAAAATTGTAGTCCTAAATATCTTGAAATCTGAAGTCTATTCCAAAATTGCCGCTTTTTGATAGAACCCTGGCTTTTTTACTCAGATTTTTGGAAAATTTCGATCCCATTGACTTAAATTAAATTTTAGGGTAATTTTAGGGTGTATTTCAGGATAACTTTGTTTAAAGCGGCAGTTTTAAACGTTTCAAAAACAGTAATTTTGAGCTTTGAGCCTTAGTGTGAAGTAAACAAGTTGTAAAAACTTAATTTTTTAACAATTTGTTAACTTGTGATCCCCGCTACTCGTAAAGGGAATATCCTAGAGCATGTTCTGAGAAATAACAAAGGATGAAGCACTTTTTATTTATTAGGATTAGGAGTTTTAAGGTTTTTGAAGTGTTGAGCTGTGTTGAGCTTGAGGTACCCTTTAAAAAAATTAAAAAGGAGCTTGTCCTGGAGTCATCGCACAGACGTCAAGTCATCCCTTCGTAAAATGCGTGCTGAGTGGTGGTGAGCTAAGAATTTATAAAGGGTCTATTGCTTTTAGGGTACTTGAAGGGATTCTGTGAACCGAGCTAGCATACCCCTTGGCAGTGCATCAGCAGGGTGGGATTTTGGTCCTGGGGCCAAATTCAAGGGGGACTTGGAATTGGATACACTCTCTGTTCTTTGTATATTTCAAGTGCACACTAAATGTTTAGAATTATGTTTTGTCCCTTTTCAATTTGACAGGATATGAGACCTTATAATGGAGATGCAGGGGTACTTACGCTTCAAAATCTCTTTTGTATCCTTTTAAAGCCCTAACATGTCCTTAACTTTATACGGTCCATCGACAGGGTGATCAAATAAAAAGTGCTGCTTACCAGTTTTTGCGTAATTGTACGTACTAAAGATCGGTCACTGCATTCGAAGCAAGTAGCAGCAGGTATACTTATCTTAAGGAAATCCACTGTCATCCCACTCCGATTTAACAAAATTCAAATTGATTTGCACGCGCTAAAAGGCGAGTTGCCTGCGCTGAAACGCGAGTTGCCCGCGCTCAAACGTGAGTTGCCCGCGCTCAAACGCGAGTTGCACGCGCTAAAACGCGAGTTGCACGCGCTAAAACGCAAGGTACACCCGCTATAACGGGAGTTACACGCGACCAAAGCGAGTTACGCGTACCGCAACAACGTTAAACGCCAGTTATCGTGTTATAATGGCGTAATTGGGACCCACAACATATAATCGCAATAGAGCGTAGCAGAAAATTCATGTATAGGCTTGGTTTTAGCTCGTGGCGTCATCGGGCCGCACGTCATTGAGTTATTGTGCGTAACTGTAGGGTGCTTGCACGTAGTTTGAGACCTTTCTTCAGTTGCGAGTATTTTGGGCGTAAATCAAAACGAGTAGAATCTAATTTGA
>JABASL010000899.1:0-13298 GCA_019775825.1 Neanura muscorum | reverse complement strand
ATATTTTTATTTTTTCCATGGATCTTCTGCTAAACTCGTTTAGGTACATTCGTACTTTAGCATAATTATTGTGTAGTTTTGTTACATATGTTGCTCACGAAGCCCAAAACAATCCTTTTTTCAAAATACTTGAATAGAATTTTTTGTATTTTTAATTTAAAATGTTGGGCAGCTTTTTTTATTTTCTCGATAAATTGGATGACCTAAAAGTTCATTTCTAATTTAACAAACCCGTGAGGCAAACAAATTGTGTTACTTCAAATCTAGACTCTCTCCTTGGCTAGAGCTGCTTCTTATGGCTTGTTATTTTGCTATGAGTTGGCGAGGCAGTACTTGGTTACAAATTTATCTTTGAGGTTATGTCAATTTTTGGTCCTGTCGATTAAAGGAGAATTCGGGAATATGTATGTTTAACCTAATATTTAATTTAACCTTAATATTTGTTTTCTTTTAATGAAATTTTATTTCCCATTTAAAGTTGTCCGTCCGATTCCAGACATCGGACGCTTAGTTTTGGTGTATTTTTTTAAATAGTTTTCTAGTCACATACTACAGGTTTTTATGTCTAATGCCAAAGAAGCAATTTCTATTATTCTCCGTTTTTTAAAACGCGACTCTTGTCCTCCATATTCTGGTCCTTTAGTGGTAGAAATTCAGTTGCTGAATTTGGCTCATCTGAAACCAAGGAGCTGGAGCGGAGCCAAAAAGCATGCTCCGATATAGTGCGGGGCAGGAGCCCAGCCACTTCCATTGGGTCCACCTGCTCCTTCAGCAACAAGACGGAGTGGAATTGGAGCCTGCCTCCGGAGCCGTGATAGTCTGGTAGAAGCTACTACATTTGTCAATTTTATATCATTTCGCCGTTTGAAACGTATCTGCTCTAAATTTGGTTTAATGATTCCATATGATTGAGATTAGAAAATGATCGGAAACTATTTAGCTTAAGACACGCGGGAGTACGAATTCAGTTCACACAACATTGGAGCATCGTCTTATTATATTTCTTCGAGGCAAGAAATATGAGAAGAATGATTGCATTTAACCAAATTTGGTATCCATAATTCATTAAAATTTTTGCTCCAAACGACTATCAGCAAATTTATGTTTAAGTGAACGTATAAAGCCCTACTGCACACTGTTGATGACTGTAGTTGTTGAAATTTTTTATCTAGACAAAAATCCGATTTTGCTGATTCTCCATTTTGAATCACGATCTATTGAATTGAACCTTACGTGAATACGGTATTCAAAACCCTCTGGCGAATTATTTTTTTCGATTGATTGAAGTTGGAACCAGCATACTTTTGCGAGACGCTTCGCTTCCGGGTAGACAAGCCAGGAAGCCTCAAATTGCTTATTTTTTTAAATTTTATTGCCAAACCTACACCTTACCACAACCATTCGAATCCTCCTGGGCACGGCACAGAGCCGAAACGCTGGACCTGGCATTAGATACTTTCAAGAATTTTTTCAGGAAACTTGACGGCATCTTGTGACTTTCCTTCGACAACAGCCAGTTTGAGTCAATTGAATCATCAACTACAGAAACGAAAAAGGAATTTCTGATGCGAATTGTCAACAAATTGAAGCTTACAAATCCCCATATTACTCGCCTCCAGGATGCTACAGTCTCTTATAACTCGAATACTTATTTCCCCCTTCATGAACTATAAATGTCGTCTCCGATCATGTTTTAGCCCCTATTATGTGAAACTCGTTTACGAAGTTTTGCATTAATATATATCATTCGGAATGGTGAGATGAGGTGGCAGTTTCCTCGTTCTCTCACCAGGGCAGCCTGTGAAGCTTTTGGTCACAGAG
This sequence comes from Neanura muscorum, assembly GCA_019775825.1. Taxonomy (NCBI): domain Eukaryota; kingdom Metazoa; phylum Arthropoda; class Collembola; order Poduromorpha; family Neanuridae; genus Neanura; species Neanura muscorum. The sequence goes on along the minus strand of JABASL010000899.1, from coordinate 11,477 downwards.
TAAACTCTGCATTCTTCCTCAACCACAACTCCTCCCCTTCTCAAAAGCAACTAAAGCGGAACAAGGGAGGCAAAGCGTCTCCTTCCTTATAACCTCAAATTTTTCAAAAACACAAACAATTTAACTTCAAAATTGAAAATTGAACAAAAAAAAATGCGCGAGCAAGCCCTCTAGACATGCCAGATTCGATTCTATCAATTCTATCGAAAATCATAAAGACAATTCACATTTATTTAGAATAGCCAAACAAGCCTTTTCTAGGGCGGGATGGATATCCAGCCCGTCGTAAGACCGGCTTGTTTATCTTACTAAATAATTGTCAAAAATTACTGCTTTGATTCATCAGCTAATCGAAATTGATCAAAGGCAATTTAAACACTTCTCGCCGTTTCCTTAAACACGACCCGAGAACGGTTGTTGGGCATGTGAATGCAGGGGATAAGAATAATGAGGATGTGAACGCAGGGGATAAGAATGACGAGGATGAGAATGCCTAAAGTTTGAAAATATAGTGGGACGGGAATGGTGGGGACGGGGATTGGTTTTTTTTTATCATCGCCAGCGAAATTCCTTGTCCAGTCTAAAAGAATACCGATTTTAAGTGAATTTAATTGCCCAAGATTTTAAAGCTAAAATATATGTTGATTAGTTTAAAATTATACTGATGGAATTAGTACGATAACTTTTTTAAAAAAAAATTATAGTATGAATTTTATAAGTAATATATTGGTCCGTTTTTCATGTCGAGTTTTCGAGCCGGATCATTCTCTAACTACTGGAGGGGAGGTGCCTAGTAATTTTTGATTTCACCATCATTGGATGACATCATCACATCAATAAGGCTTCGCCGGGACTGAAAACAAAAAGTATAAGTCGAGTTTATAAATTCAAAAGTGTAATTTTTTTTAGATAATTACTACCTTTGATATTGGACCGGTGCATTTAAACATGGGCTTCACATTATCCTGAGCCTAAAATAAAATTTTCTTTCTAGAATGTATTTCCTGGAATTTTGAGAATTTTAGTTCGGATAAAAACAATTCAGGTAGATACTTACAGTGTAGAATTTGTCAACCAGTGTATCCGTATATTTGTCTCCAGCAACTTCTCCCAAAAAAGTGCCTTCCCCAACCAGCTCAAGGTCTGAGCCAAGTCCAAGTTCCAGAAGCTCCGCATGTACTGCAAATCCATCTCGTCGTTGAAGAGTGATATTCCAATCCGTGTAAGGGCTAAGCACAGGGTCCGCTTCACTAACTTTTTTTGCTCCTAGGTTGTACGTCGAGTGGTCGCTGTTACTGTATCCGCGTAAAAAGGTTATGGAATCCCCTGACAGCAAGTAATTTTTGCCCTGAAAATAATAGTAAGAATCTCCGAGATGTGTCATTATTACTTTGTAGCCTTTGAGTCGCCGATCAAGTTGTTCTTGTTTCTCGGGGTAGACGGTGTTCCTGAGGTTGAGACCAATTGAATTGAACTTTATAGCTTCTTTGTCACAATGTTGGTTGCCGTCTCGAAATCTCTGAACGTCTGCCGTAAAAATAATACTCTTTCCGAGAAGCAAATTCCTAATGTCAATCTTGAATTCATTATACTTCCAAGTGTAGAAAGGAAAGCTTAGAGTTCGATCATCCCGTTCAAATCTCTCTACTTGCAACAACCTGTCTACTTCCTTAACAACCGTGTATTGATAATCATTTAGTGCGTTGTTAATTCCCTCTAATAAATTTCGGGCTGCATCAAGAGTTGATTGGAGGTCAACGTCGCTGCCAAATTCAATTTCATAGTCAGGCAAGTTCTTGAGAAAGACGCTTGCGAAAGGAAATGCCCATTGATTAAAGGCCGTTTTTGCTGTGTTAACTTCAAACAGGATTATAGATTGCAGCAGGGAATTATTTAAATTGTGCACGTAATTCAAAACAGCAGGATCGATGTTATTTGTTTCCTCAAGATCCGTCAGAAATGCTGCAAAAACTTTTTGATTTTTAGTTTCTAGAAAGACGCTTGCGAAAGGAAAAGCCCATTGATTAAAGGCCGTTTTTGCTGTGTTAACTTCAAACAGAATTATTGATTGCAGCAGAGAATTGTTTAAATTTTGCACGTAATTCGCAACAGCAGGATCGATGTTATTTGTTTCCGCAATATCCGTCAAAAATGCTGCAAATACTTTTTGATTCTTAGTTTCTGCGATCCTCTGGAAAATGACGTACATAATGTCCAAAAAGTATTCCATCTTAACAAATAAATAATCAACATTAATGCCACTGGGGTAGTCGTGTAGAACTATGTAAAGTTGTTGTCGTAAATCCCGAATCTTCGTGCCGAATTTCCAGGCAGTGACGTCTAGTGAGGCTAGGGAGTCAGCGTTTTCGAATTCCAAAGTCAAGTAGTTGAACGTTTGGAGTAAATCATAGACCATGGGAACAAATGTGTTGAAAATTTCATCGTATTTTTGAGCTAACATCGCCAATCTTTCTTGTTCAGCCGCAACAGCCATTAAAGATTCAATAATATGTTGTATCTGTTCTTCCTTATCGAAATCTGAGGCTTTATAGAATGTCTTGGCGATTCCTAATGTAGCAGTAGTTGACGGTAGGGCGGCGGCGGGGGCAATATACGACACACCAGCAGATACATAACTCAAGCCAGCAAATAGATAATCAGACCATTTACGACTTTCCAGCTTAAGTGCCCCTTTCATATATGGTTCAATATATTCAGTTCTCTCAGACACGGGCAGACGTTGTTCCCGGAACTTTTCCACCTCGGCTTGTATGTCGTTTAGAGTTCTTGTTGCCAATTCGTTTTCATCCTTCACAAGAGTTTCTGTTCTCAAATCGCTTAGTTTATTCTCGAAGAAAGCTTTTAATTCAGTCGTATCTGGATCCGGTTCTAAATTTTTAATTATTGAAATTATTCCTATCTCCAGGGCCTCTAGCTTGAGCTGAGTATGGGCGATGAGGGGCTCCATACTTTTTTTTATTGTTTCTGGCATTTTATAGCCCGCCGGGATTTTGACATTGTTGACTTTTTCCTGGATTTCTAACGGCAATTTGGCGCCTGCGTTGACTAGTCCACCAACGGTCTTTCCCACGTTTCCAAAAAGGTCAAGAAATAATTGAAATGATGAACCAACAACGTTTAGAACTTCACTAGTTACATAAGTGGTGAATGCTTTTTCAAAATTTTCTTTAAAGATTTCGGATGTTAAGTCCACCTGTCGTTTTTTGTTAGGGTTCCGTGAATTGATTGTGGCGTTAAATTCTTTGCCCACTTCGCCTAGCTTGATGCCTAACTCCTTTCTGATTTCTTCAAGGGCTGGCAGCACATTGGTTCTGAGAAGGGATTGAGCGTCTTGGATTTTTTGGTCATTAAACATTTCGAATTCTGTTCCGATTTCCTGAATGCGGCTTTGTCGCTGGTTGAAAGTACTAAGCCGAGTAATTATTTCTAATTTTTGAGCAACGAATTTGTCCAATTGAATAATGAATCTTGTACTAGTTTTGAGCCTGAGAATATGGGCGGAGGTGACAGTGTAGATCCATTTTACAAAATTGTGGTTGACGGAATTACTATCTTGTATCCTACCTTGTAGATTTTCCAAGGCTCTGACAGCGACTCGTGGATGAATGTTGTTAGAATTTCTCAGCAAAAAATCCAGGTCTACGTACATTTCTTCCGGAGAATTTAAATCTAAATTCAATTTCACAGCGCTGATATAGTCTACCACAGCATTCGAATCTTCATCAGACCATTCATTTAACTCTGTGTAACCCCAATCCCGCAATATGTCAATGTCATCGTCACCGTTGTTTTCTAATTCATTTTCAAAGCGCTGATATAGTCTACCACAGCATTCGAATCTTCATCAGACCATTCATTTAACTCTGTATACGCCCAATCACGTAATATGCCTATGTCATCGTCACCGTCGCTTTTTTCTTCAGTATTTTTGAATGCTTCATAGTTATCAACTTCTTTTTTATTGATGACCCAGTTCCAAAAACCCAGTTCCTTGTTCCAGTTTATAAAATGCCTATAAGAAGGCAGGCTCACATTAAATGCCATCGAAACGTTGTCAGAAGGATGGGGACAGTCGTCGGAAACTCCAGAACGAGAGTCCAAAACTGCTTTTGTATCCGAATGAATTTGACCAAACAACATAATTGCACCAGAATTCCCACCATTTATTGGTACCCGTCTCAGCATGTTGAAAACTTCAAACCGAATTGCGTATATTACATTATCGTAGTATATTCCAAATTTGTAATAATCTCTCAATCGATATGACATTTCCGTCATTGGTACCAGAAATTTCAACTTGTGTGTGACTGGATTTGGCCAGGGTCTGTTGAATCCCGCAGGATATTTAAACGCACGATCAACTGTAAATTTTGGTTCAGTGGAGCAGGCACTATCTCCTCCAAATGTAGAAATTGACAGTCCTTTTTGATTTTCCCATTTAATTCCTATCACAACAACGCTCGGGGCATCCTGCCCTTTTGCCTTGTCTGGCCGTGCGTCATAAAAGATTCCCTTAACCCCCTTGACGACAACTTTTCGCTCCCCGCAAACAGTTATTTTCCTACTGGCAAATACTACTCTTGAAAGCTTAGGGTAGCCCATACCTTGATTCATTCCTCCTCCAAGTTCAAGGTCTTCGTCGATTATCAATTCTTTTTTGGCGAGTAAAATTATTCTTCTTGGTGTAACTCCAGAGTCACATGTGAAATCGTGGGTTTCCTGCTTTAATTTAGAAATTTTAATGCAGTCACGAATTATGATGATGTCCCCGTTTTGGCAATCCGAATCAGACGCATATTTGGGTGTTTGCAAATTTATATCTGCTACATTCAAACTGAAGTCATCGTACCGTTTCTCAGTTATTTGGAATTTCTCCCCATCAGTGATAACTGGAACGGGCCTATAATAATTAATAAACAACATAGGTGAAAATAAGTACAAGGTGGCCCCTATACGTTGTGCCGTCACATTACAGGAAAATACGTGGTAATATAATTTAGACCTGTCTATTTAGAACTTGTCTATTGCAGCAGGCAAACATTTATGGCAAACTGAAGTGCGAAAATTGTAAAAAAATAAAAAAATAAATAAATAAATAAAAAACACTTGACATTTGCTGGGTAAATTACAGACAACACTTTGTCACCACAGCTTAATATTTTTTATGGTGGAATGAGTTGATACTCCGATCATGGATGAGATAACACGGATTTTGAAATCCTACAAAGGCTTTTATGACCAAAACAGTACAATGGCTGGCCCGGCTTATAAAAAAAATTCGTGTAAAAATAGAAACCGGGAACTGGTGCCATCTCTAACATAATGAATCTTGATACAGATTCTGTTGAAGCTAAATAGACCTCCGGAATTCCTGAAAGTAACAGGGGAGTCAAATTCCTAACGTAGGTTCCGGTAAAAAACATAAGAATTGGTTAAAAATTTACACGCGGTAATTTTTCCTACAAATGTTTGCCAACTCAAGTTTTGTCGTTCGCGCATCCAGAATGCGCAATAAATATTGTTTTAGAAGTTTGTACATATTTCAGCTACCAGATAAGCCTTGCAGTAAAATGTTGTGCCACACGTTGTTATTGCGGGCAAGAAAGGTGTACGACCCATCAGTAACCACCGTACTTACGTAGAGGGCACCACAAATGCATTTTGCCCTCAGCCTATGGCCAAAACGGAATCACGGAATTTCTACAATTTTTTTTTTGAAAGTTTTATTTGAAAACTTTATAACCCAAACACTATTGCCAGTATTTTTGCAAAATTTAAACAGCCTAGTTTTGCACAAACACTGGTAATAGCGTTTGGTTTATAAAGTTTTTTTTCCTACAAATGTTTGCCAAGTCAAATTTAGTCCTTCGCGCATCCAGAATGTGCAATAAATATTGTCTTACAAGTTCATACGTATTTCAGCTACCAGATGAGCCTTGCAACATAAGGCTGTGCCCCACCTTGTTATTGTAGGCAAGTGTGTGAACGACACATCATTACGCAGCGTACTTACGTAGAGGGCACCACAAATGTATTTTGCTGCCCTCAACCTACGGCCAAAACGGAATCACGGAATCTCTACATTTTTTTTGGAAGTTTTATTTGAAAACTTTATAACCCAAACACTATTGCCAGTATTTTTGCAAAATTTAAACAGCCTAGTTTTGCACAAACACTGGTAATAGCGTTTGGATTATAAAGTTTTCAAATAAAACTTCCAAAAAAAATGTAGAGATTCCGTGATTCCGTTTTGGCCATAGGCTGAGGGCAGTAAAATAAATTAGTGGTGCCCTCTACGTAAGTAAAAAGACAATGCGGGTTAATTGTTGGAACGCGTGAACAGGAAGCTTCTGCACGTTGTTACAAAACATATAGAGGCCGCCATAAAAGACCAGCAAGGGCGTAAACAAAAGTCCTGGCCTGCTGCCAATTTTATACTGCCCAATCAACGCGGATTTGAGATCCGCCAGGTGTCGCTTTTAATGCTTCTGACCCCGTGCATGCATTAGCACATGAGAATTACCCGAAAAACTATGTTTTTCGATCAAATTATATATTTTCTTAAATGTTACAATTGTGAGTTGTCGGATCGGTGGGTTGGCTCTACGCATTGGTCAGTATAACTATTAATGCATGGCATCAGAGCTGCAAAAATTGTATAAAGAGGTCTATGTAATTACGATAAGCCTTACCCGAATACAAGATAGTTTGGCAGAAACATGACGCAATCGTCTGTAACCGGTTCCGAGTTCCTCAACCCACTACACACTGTGTAGTGTCTGCCATAGTAATTACATTCATCATAGCAACCACCGCCGTATTTAGACTGGGTTCCAAGTTTATAAAATGTAGTAGGACAGAAGCGATGCACAACGTTAGGGTTGCTATTATCCCCAAAGGAGGCACATACGTCGGTGGCGCTGGTAGAGCTGTCCGGAAACAAGAGCCCTGTTTCGCAATTTGAAAACGTCATTAACAAAAAATGTATATGGAAAAACTTAAATTTAAAAAGCAATACCATATTCATTTTGTCCGGAAACAAGAGCCCTGTTTCGCAATTTGAAAACGTCATTAACAAAAAATGTATATGAAAAAACTTAAATTTAAAAAAAAATACCACGTTGATTTATCATGAAGAAATTATAGTCACGAATTGAACCCTTGGAATACGATGAGCAAATCCCATCAGCCAAATCCAATTTATAACACTTGGTGCCATGGCAGGCCCCGAAACAGTCTTTAAAACCTTTCCCATCCCAGACAAAATGTTCCCGGTAGCATGTTAACTGTTGAGAATTCAAATTAACAATTAACACAATTATTTCTGTTGTTTTAATTTGTTACTCTTACATTTCCTCCATGGACGCTGGGGCAACTTCCGGTGTAAGAAGAGTACAGTGTGCAGACATCTGCATCACATATTCCAAACCTAGTTATGATCGTTCCATGTGCTGAGATGCCAAGGCTCAATAGAACCAAGATGCGAAAGAAGTCTTTTTCTCTCATCACAATCGTTTTCAGTTATCGTTTTAAAATTAGTTCAGAAATTAGTGTTGACAATTAGGTTACTTTATGAAACAGAGAATTTGTCAAATGAGAAAATTGGACTCTGGTGCTTAGAAATTTCTTGATCTAGAACTTTTACCATTGTCTAAAAGTGGTTTCATTTTATTTTAACGACTTTATGAGAAAACGAACGGATTGATTGTTTATGATTTCTNAGACAATGGTAAAAGTTCTAGATCAAGAAATTTCTAAGCACCAGAGTCCAATTCTCTCATTTGACAAATTCTCTGTTTCATAAAGTAACCTAATTGTCAACACTAATTTCTGAACTAATTTTAAAACGAACAGATTGATTGTTTATGATTTCATTCAACAAGGAGTCAAATTGTTTTTTTTATTGAGGGCAGTGAACTATTATTGTTTTATTGGCGTTACATTCCTCTACTGTAAAACAAATAGAACATCAAGTAATTGGAAAATTTAACATATCTTTTTCAGCAGAAAATATGGGAACCACATTTACCCTTCACTTTTTTTAGAAATATGACAAAACACATTTCTCTCATTGCGCTCAATTTGCATACGATTTTGTACCTTGAGAAATAGAAATTATAAATAGAAATGCGAATAGAAATTAATTATTGCCTCCCACTTTAATAAAAAGTCGTGAATTACAATCGAACTACAGTTAATAAATTCAATTATATCAAGTTATAAAACAGCACATAGCCTCAATGTTTACATTTATTTTCATTTAACCTTTATTGCCATTTGGAGCAATTAGGAACTCTACCCTGTGCTCATTTTTTAACGACGAATTTATTGTCCCTACGGTTCTTGCAATCTTGTATATTCCAATTAAAAATGATTTATTTGTAATACAACACTTCATACTTGAAATAAATTCCATAACTCTTAACTTTTGCTGATTTTTTTCAAATGATACTTCTATTTTGAAATTCATTGTTGCGTGAATTTTCAAACAAAATAGAACTCTGTTTTAACCTTCAGGACACGCAACAGTGTAGAAAATAAAATAACATTATGCCTGTTTTAATTTGGATTTATTTTTAGAATTATGGACAAATTTACTAATAAATTACATTATTTGTTTTAGTTGTGAGATATGGGGTTAAAAAGATTCCCGCATGATTTTCTATAGGATTAACAGCTTACATAAGACAGGCACAAAAAGTTTTGCTTAACAAATAACTTTACAACTATTTATACTAATACATTCAAAATTTTGTTCTACTCGTATCCCCCCAAGTGCAAAAGGGCTGAAGAGCTTTTCAAAACGCTTCAAGTTTATGCACAAGGGTTTGGGTTCGGATTCTGCAGCATCACATCCCTAAATTAGCCTAATTTAGGGGTCACGAGGTCAGCAATTCCTAATTTAATTAGGAATTGCTGACCTCGTGAAAATGAAAAAAATCTGATTTTACGTGTAATTAACCCTTTATTTTTTAATTGGAAAATTAATTGACCTTTTAGTTAGGATACTTAGCGTGTGATACTGATCACGCAATGGTGTTAATCGAAGCAGCGCAAAGATGAGAGTCTCGAAAAAGACTTTTTGTCCTTTTTGCTTTAAAAAAAGTAAAAGTTATGGAGAACGTTTTTTAGAGGCTAGGGGGTTTAAAAACTTAGATCGGACATTATGATTGGCCAAATCAGGAAGAAGACCAATCTGATTGGTCAATCACAAGTTGATTTAACATATGCGGGAAATTCGACATTAAAATTTAAATAATCTGTAGATTTTACAGTTTAGGCCCGTTGAATTTCTGACCCTGAGCAAGGTAAATGAATTTGCAATTTACATTTCAAATCAAGACATGGGCGCAAATAACGTTGTGATAATCACGCAGAACCTACTCTGCACGTTTTCTGCAGAACTGCGTATTCGATTCGTCGGTGGCGGTTCTGCAGAGGGTTTTCTCGTTTTCCTACACAGAGAAAATGAGAAAAAGCAAGGCAACTAGTAAAGAATATTTTGATGGATTCAAGTCTTGAATACCGGGTCGCGTATTTTGAATCCCTCATGCTCTGGGAGAAACGACGCACATAGCAAAATACACGTGCACTTCAACATTGACATATTTCTCATGTTCATTCTCATTTATGTTTTCTTTGAGTTAAGATTAGGCGACTTGGGGTCAGTTCTGGTTAGAAAAACTAACCCTAACAAATTGTTAACATGAAAATCCTGAACTAAATAGGAAATAAAAGCAGTGGTGAGTGCATGAGTCTAAAGTGTTTCCCGGAGCATGAGGGATTCAACCTAAGCTTCCGGGTAATGCTAAAACCCAGGAGACTACCACCAAACCAGTCTCAAAAACATTCCCAACCCAAGGACAAACTCAAAACCAATTCCTGTTGAATTAAAAAAAATCACGAGCATTTTCTCGGAAAATTTCAAACACTTTTTTGTGAGATTTTAATGTATTTTCATAGGTCTCAAACCGTTTTAAAACGCTCTCAACAAACACCAGTTTTTTCACAGACGCAACCTTGACAACCCTTCCCTTCCCTTTCCTTTTGTTTTGAAAAAAATAACACAGCCCACACCAAAATTTTTGTAATTTTGATTCATTTTCACTTTTCGTACATTTTTAAAACGTTCTAACCACAAAGACCCACGGGAGTTTGCCTTCACCTTTACCAATACGTTCACCAAAAATTTAGTAACATCATTCGTGGTTTTAATTTGAGATCGTCTAAACACAAGGCAAACCTCTTATAATTGTGAGATTCAATTGATTGTGTACAGGGTCCCACATAAGTCCGTTCTCCCCCTCTATCTCTGAAATCACTCGCGTCAAAACAACCAGCAATATCTCATTTTATGCGTACTCTCAATCTAGAGTTTATCCCATAATTTGGAAACGATCATGCATCCCGTATGTGATTTTCGCGGACTTTTGTAAAAAAAAATTTTTTTTGTGTTGGATGAGACGAGTGTTAAAACTCTTTTTTGGACTTTTTTTAAAATTTATTTTTTACATTGTTTCTTTCAGCCGAAATTAAAAGCATGGCATTTCTATATTGTGACACTAACGAAAATCGTTATTTGTATCGAATAAAGGCTGTCGTATTGGAGGAAGCAAGACAGCGCCATTTAGATAACGTTATTTGGGTTTTTTTTTCTAAAACTACCGCCAATGACATATGCGCACCATGATCGCTTTGAAATTTTAGGATAAAATCTAGATTGAGAGTACGTATAAAGTGAGCTATTATCGGTAGTTTTGATGCCAGTAGTTTTAGAGATAGAGGGGGAGAACGGACTTATGTGGGAGCCAGTACAATAAAAGCTGCTATAAATGCAGACTTAGGACAGTGGTATTTTAGAATTTAGACTTGCATACAGCGGCATTTAACAAGTGTGAATGCTCACGGAATTCGACCTTTTTTATTACAACGTTTTGAGAAGGTCTTACACATGATAATAAATAAAACTTACGCAAAATGTTTTTTCTCCTAAATTATTGGTCCTGGATATGTTGTTTTCTAATCGAAAACAGAGGGGCGGAAAACCTTTTTTATAAACATTTTTTCTTGAGCGTATTGATTTTTTTGGAGTGACAAAAATAAATTATAATCTTGCGCAAAAAAAAATTTGTCCGAAAGCTTTAGTTGAAATTTTTTGAAAATGCTCAGGCTTATCTTTAGTTCAACCAGGGATTGGTTTTTAGGTTTTTGAGGTTGGGGTTGATTTTGAGCTTGTTTTGGTGGTGGGGCTGTTTTTGGGGCTAGGGCTGGTTATGGAGCTGGGTTTTCGCATGAACCTGATTTCCAGCAGAAACGTGACAACCCGATTCAAGCTACTGACACAAATTTTCGTAAGCTTATTTCAGCACATCTTTGGATGGGAAGTAGGAAAAAAGAAAAGAGTTACAAAAGCCGAATCTGATTTTCTCCTTCAGATTCCTTTCTCTCACAAATCA
>JABASL010000898.1:0-13302 GCA_019775825.1 Neanura muscorum | reverse complement strand
CATGGGGTATTTTCGAAGGGTACGTTCAGGGATGCTTTCAGGGGTATTTTCAGGGGGTACTTTCAGGGGTACTTTCAGGGATACTTTCAGGGGGTACTTAGAGGTGAACTTTTAGGGGAGCTTTCAGGGCGTACTTTTAGGGGAACTTGGAATGGGTACTTCTAGGGGCTACTAATAGTGGAACTTTCAGGGAGCACTTTCAGGGGATACTAATAGGGGGCACTTTCTGGGAAATTTTCAGGGGTCATTTCCTGGGTCAGTGTCGTATATGAAATGAAAGGAGCGAAGGAGCCATCGATTGCACAATTTTTGTTGTTTGCTGGCTGACAGTAATTATTCAAAGTTGTCAATCTAGTTTGTTGACTTTTACGTAACTGAATGATTGGCTTTGGTGGCGTCTGGCGTGGCATGACTCATCTGCTTTTGGCATAATGAAAAGCCAAGTTTAATTTTTTGCATCAATTTGCCTATTTTCATTTCATTTTTTTTAACCAATTTTTGCAAAACTGCAAAGCAGAGCAACAGAGTTTATCAGAGCATAAAATAATTCTGATTTTAAATGATGATAAACTAGAAACAAATACTACAATGCTACAGTAAAATACATCAAAGTTAACTTTGTTTTACAAAAATTATACCTTCATGTTGGTTAATTCCATTAAGATGTGGAACAAAAACGAAACCTAAAAGCCTAAGTCACGTTTACAAAATTAAACGGAGGAAAATTTAGAAAAAAAAATTGAGCAATTTCGAAGGGAAATCAAAACATTCAAAAGGAAAACGATTAAAACAAAAAAGACTTTAGGTTTTAGTAGATTTAGGTTTACACTTAGGTTCAGGCTTAGGTTTAGATTTCGGTTCATGATTTAGTTTGGGTTCATGTTCAGATCGGTCTTAGATCGATGTTGTTCATGTTGCTCATGTTCGGACTTAGATTTCGGTTCAGGTTTTGATTTAGGCGCTGCGCAGGTTTAGATTTAGGTTCAGGTTTAGATTCAGGTTTAGATTTTGGTTCAAGTTTAGGTTTAGTTTCAGGTTTTGATTTAGGCGCAGCGCAGGTTTAGATTTAGGTTCAGGTTTAGATTTAGGTTTAGATTTAGATATAGGTTTAGATTTAGATTTAGATTTAGGTTTAGATTTAAATTCAGGTTCAGGTTTAGGTTCATGTTTTAGGATTCATGCGTGTGTGTGCGTCAATTTAGACATAAAGGAAATAAACCCGTGAACGCTGGACGGTGCTGGACGCTGAACGCTGGACGCATTTTGATACCTTCCAGCGTGATGGGAATTGTTGCGTGTCACAGTGGAATCGGAGTGAATGGATTGAATGGGAGAAATGGGTTGAAGTTATTGGAATTAATTTTTTAGATTGGACACATTTGGAACCATTTGGATTTTTTTTTCTGGAAAACTGGAACCTGAACAGTTTCCAAAACCTAAACCTGGACATTTGGAATTTTCCTGGAAAGTGGATACCACTGATTTTATAGAATAGAAATTGGATAATTAGGCTAAAACTTAGGCTTTAGGTTTCGTTTCTGAGGGAAGTTAGGTAATTGGAAAAGTATTTTATTGAACAATTTGATGACAGGATAACACGAAAAGGCGGAAATTCGAGTGTCAACTTCAAAGAGTTCATCAGTGTCTAACAGCGGCTGGAAAGCGAATGAGCGTATCGTTCCAGAAAGAAGAGCTTGAGTAAACGCTTCAGCAAGAGCTGAAACACGCTTAGAATGGCTGGAAAGTGTTCCATTACCCTCGTCGCTTCCCTTCTTTTTATAATTTATCAACCCCAAACGGATTCTTTAGCCGTGGAAGGTCAATCCTGTTCCCAGGGGTCATACACAAATCAAGATTACTGTGAGTCGGATACCACTAAATTGGAATGCTATTTTGGACGTTGCAGTTGCCCTGCCAGGAAATTTTATCGTAACGTTCCACTAAATACTTTCTGGTACGAACCATGGAGCAAATGTGTGTCACTTCCACAGTCAAGTTGTGACATGGATGCTTATGCAAATGGAGGCGTTGGAGGAGGAAGTGTTGGAGGTGGAACAAGGAAAGGTTACCAATGTCAACCTGGCATGACCTGTCGAAATTATCAGTTTACTGACCCCAGTGTCGGAATTTGTCGAAGTTCATTTACGCGAGCTGGGAAGTTGTCCATGATTTTAGTAGTATTCCTTCCAATAGCTAAAATTTATTACTAAAATGTCTTAGCTGCACCGCTTGGCTAAAATTTTAGGTTTGTAAAGAAACTTGCAAAAAAAAGCTTGCAAAAAAAACTTTCGCAATTGACAAGTTTGAGCATTTTCAACAAATCCACAACTTTCCTTTCACCTCTGCACGATGTAAAAAAATCCGCACGTTTAGCAGAATTTAGCACCACCTTACTGAATCTCAAAATTCCAACTCGACGTTAAACTTATGCACGTTAAGGCTAAACACCTTGTTGCAAAAATGTGCAAAAATTATGCACCAAAAATTAGCAAAGAGTTTTGTACAAATGCAATAAAATGGCCAACATACACGGTGTAGAATTACGATCCTACTGGACCTGAAAACGGTGACATTTATTTCAAAAGTGTTCAATCATACTTAATCGGTTTTTGCAAAAGTTTTCTAATTAGCCAAATTTGAAAAAATGAAAAGAAAAAATGAAAAAAATAGGAAAAATTTAAATTTTGGAAAAAACATTCAAAGAAATAACAAAAGGAAATCACATAATAAAAATAACGGTAGGACTAAAAGTAGCAAATAATGCTGTTAATTAGCAATAAGGTCAAGTTTCGGTAGTTTAGGTCACAATAGGGTAGTTGAGGTTCAAAGGTCAGGTGAGATGGATCGTTGATTCTTAATACCAGTAAGGGTAGTATCCACCATAGTAGCCTCGATAAGGGTATCCGCCCCATCCTCCCCATCCTCGACCCCAAAGTCCACCCCATCCCCAACCAAAGCCAGCAGCATCTAGGTCATCTTTGGGTGAGACTTGGGCAGCGTCAACGGCCACATTCTCGTCCTTCAGGGGAGCTGGACTTCCAAGGACAAGAGAGCAGAGGTAACATACGAGGAAGAGAACGGTGAACTGGAATCAACAAAATGAAAAACCGTGATTAGTTACAATGCTAAATGGTATTCAAGTTGTACAATTGTACAATTGGACAAATAGCTTGTACAACTCTTGTACAATTGGACACCTAACTTGTACAACTCTTGTACAATTGGACAGCTAACTTGTACTACTCTTGTACAATTGGACAAATAGCTTGTACAACTCTTGTACAATTGGACAAATACCTTGTACAACTCTTGTACAATTGGCCAAATAACTTGTACAGCTCTTGTACAATTGGACAAATAGCTTGTACAACTCTTGTACAATTGGACAGCTAACTTGTACTACTCTTGTACAATTGACCAAATAACTTGTACAACTCTTGTACAATTGAACAAATAGCTTGTACAGCTCTTGTACAATTGGACAAATAGCTTGTACAACTCTTGTACAATAGGACGAATAACTTGTACAACTTCTGTACAATACGGGACGAGTCCTAGAATCAAACTGACAAATGACAGAAGTAGAAGAACCAGGGAACTACGAATATGAAAAGGTCAACTTGACTTACTCGGATTGAGGTCATTGTGTCGTTGGTAGGAAGATGATGTTAAAGCCGGTAGTTGTAAGATGATGATGTTAAAGCCGATGTAAGTGAAGTCGAAGGTCACGGGGTGTTAGAAGTAGTATGTCGCTGTAGTCGTCTCACGCCAGTTGGTGATCGTCAGTGTCGTCGCAGAGCCTTCCGTGTCACAGGAACGTCAAAGTCGCAATGGGTAACCCTGACCTCTGATTTTGCCCTTTTTATAGCCTTCAGCTTCCTGCAAAACGTTTGGGAGGTTTGGATTTTCACGGACAAAACGAAACGGCTTGATGTCTATGGCTTGATTTTTTTTTTACCTTTCGCCTTTTTTTTTAGTTTTCTTGGAAATGCATAATCCAAGGAAGGTGGGGTTTTTTTAGGCTAATAATATCAAGCCGACAGCTAAACGTTTGAAGCCAGGTTCATGGCCAGAGGTCACAATTCAAGAAACGTTTGCTTCCAAGCTTCGACTTTAGGTTCAGCTTCAATTGACTTTAGATTTCCAATTTCCATAGATTACAACAAGGGCACTGAACCTCCCCTGGATCCGTGTTCCATCTACATAGCCATGTAGATGGATGGCACGGCGAAAAATCTAAAGGTCAAAGGTTACTAAACTAGTTTACTTAATTTACCTAAGCTTTAACTTTAACCTAACTTGATTAACGATTAATTAATCATAAAACGGTGTTATTAAATAAACTAGTTTACTTAATTTACCTAAGCTTTAACTTTAACCTAACTTGATTAACGATTAATTAATCATAAAACGGTGTTATAAACATTCGCCTTTGAAATTTACGTTGATATCTCGGCTTGATTCGTAGGAGGGAAATTCAAATTTTTTTTGGTGATGATGATGATGATGAATAAATTGATGATGAATAAATGATGATCGACTAAACACACGGGGAAACGGAACAAACACGACATCACTTTCCACTTTATTTTAACAACCGACTTTCTATTGGTTGATTTTCAGTTCCACTTTACTTTTAATTTAATTAAAGTTAAACAGACAGCTGGAGCTACGTTATTGGACAACTTTTATTCGTAAGTATCCTTAACCAAGTACCAATATAATTCTGAAAGCCTACTTATGTCATATTCTTCACGATTCTCTTGAGGTCATTGGTGTTACCGATATAATACGATTACGTTAACGATTTTAGGTAATCTATAGACAGTATCGAAAAGTTACTGTACAAGGAGGTATCCTAATTATCTTGTCTCCAAGCTTCTCGACGAGGATAGTTTGTTAATTTTTATTCTAGTTCATGGTATGGTGCTGGTCTGCTGGTAACTAGCATTGTCTTTTGGTTAATTTTGATAGCAAGGCACTGACTTGCACTGCTTGTATTAATATTAACGGAACTTACGGTTACCAAAATGACAGAAAGAACGGTCGGTTGCTTTGTGTGGTCTTAAGCTTTAGCATAACTTTGTACGTGCATGTGGGTTAAGCTCATTTTTATCAAAGTTATGTAAATATTATGGAGTTGAGAATATGTAAATCATTGTCATTCGGTTAAGCATGCTGGGAACGTTACTTTAACTCCAGGTAACATTAAACTCCGCTTGTTATGAATGCTTGTTTTGAATATCTTTCCAGGAAAGAAACAGGACTTTACATTAAGGAAAACGAATAAACCGGTCTGGTTGTAATAAACAACAAACAAGATGAGTAGCCAAAATTTCGATTTCTTTGAAAACTCAACCCAACGTACTGGACTATCTCAAATGGGAGCTTCAACACAAATGCATGACGGTGATTTTGATGGTTTTGATTATGGAGATGATGGTCAACTACCGAAAAACGATTTTTCCCAATTAGATCATCATACACAGTCATCAAAGAGTGCTGGATCTTCTGTAATTCATAATATAATATAATATAAATTAGTTGTTTAGTTATTGTTTATATATATTGTATAAACTCCAATTTTATGACTTGTTCTTCTGTAGGACAATGATGATGACATCAGCATTGACGAAGATATTTTCAAAGACAAGAAAGGGAAAGACGATCTTGATGACGACTCCCTTGTTGGGGACTTGAGCCAAGGGCTGGAAGAACTTCGATTTGCAGATGACGATGACGAGGGAACTGTTTTTCAGGTATAACAGGTCAAGTATAACATAAACGGATTCATTTTTTGTATAATTTCGCAAATTTTCTGTTTAGAAAGCCCCGGAACATGCCTGTAAGTATTGCGGAATTCACGACACGGCCGCCGTTGTTATGTGTAACATTTGTAAGAAGTGGTTTTGCAATGGGAAGAGTGCTGCGGCCACGGGTTCTCATATTTTAGCTCATTTGGTTCGATCACGTCATAAGGCAAGTTTCTATAAAATATTTCAAAAATTATAAAATCAGCGACAAATTCAAAATCACGATAATGTGTATTTTTACTTACATTTTGCAGCAAGTAATTCTTCATCGACAAGGTTCCACTTGGTGAAACGCTTCTTGAGTGCTATTCCTGTGGTGGTAAAAATGTTTTCAACTTGGGATTTATTCCAGCCAAAAACGATTCAGTCGTTGTATTGCTCTGTCGTCAACCTTGTTCCACTCAGAATGCGCTTAAAGACATGAACTGGTACGAAAACTTTTTACTGTTTTATTATTCCTTTTACTCCTAAAATGCCTTAACCTTAGCTTACTTAACTTAAAATGGTGCGCCATTTTTAGAATGTTGGAATGTGCGACATGCCGACATACGGCTAGTTTTAATTCTTAAATTCGTTATTTGCAGGGATGCTGATCAGTGGAAACCGCTTATTAGCGATCGTAGTCTGATCAGTTGGTTGGTAAAAGAACCAAAAGGAGAAGAAGTTGCCCGAGCTCGTCATGTGACAAATGCTCAAATTATCAAGATGGAAGAATTGTGGAAAGTGAATACAGATGCAACTTTCCAAGATCTTGAGAAACCTGGCGTGGACGAAGAACCTCAACATGTACTTCTTCGATACGACGATGGGTATTGACTAATTTCTTTGATTGTTGATGGTCATTGGTCATTTCAGTGTTTTATTTTATAAACCAAAAAACTGAAATGAATTTGTTCTGATTTTGTAGCTATCAATATGAAACAGTTTTCAATCCTTTGATCAAGCTAGAAGCGGATTACGACAAAAAGACAAAGGAGGATCAAACTCATGAAAATATTGAAGTTCGTTGGGACGTCGGTTTGAATAAAAGGATCACCGCTTACTTTACTCTTTTGAATGTTGTGGATTCTGATCTTCGACTTGTCCAAGGTGACGAACTCAAGATTCGATATGTTGGAGATCAGCACAAAAGTTGGAGTGGAGTTGGAAATGTGATCAAGGTACCAGATAATTTCAGCGATGAAATCGGCATTGAGCTCAAACTACGCTGGAGCCACGGAGCCCCTGTTGAATGCACCCAGGATTTTGCTATTGAGTTTGTATGGAAAGCAACTTCGTTCGACCGAATGCACGCAGCTCTAAACAAATTCTCGTTGGATGACACCGCCGTTTCAAATTATATTTACCATCGGCTTTTGGGACACGAACCTGAAGATATCGTTTTCCGTTGCAATAACCTTCCTAAAAACTTTTCTGGAAGCAATCTTCCGGATTTGAATAGATCACAGGTAGTTTATTTGTATTTAAATATATTATATTTTAATTTAAAATTACAACGTACAGAACTCGATCCAATCACGTATCACGTCACGTTTTTACGTTTTTTCCACATTTTTCTAGGCTTACGCTGTGAAACTTGCGTTGCAGCGACCCCTTACCTTGATCCAGGGACCTCCAGGTAACTGTCTTAAGTGTTAATACTAAAGCTGAAATTTTAGGGTGATTGTTATGCTGAGATTCCAACATTTTCAGGAACCGGAAAAACTGTTACATCAGCCTCAATTGTTTACCATCTTGCAAAAATTAACAACGGTACTATCCTGGTCTGTGCCCCATCAAACACTGCTGTTGATCAGCTTACAGCCAAGATTCACGTCACTGGTCTTAAAGTTGTCCGTCTTTGTGCAAAATCACGCGAAAATTTGGAATCATCAATTTCATTTCTGTCCCTTCATAATCAAATTCGCAAAATTAGCCAAGCTGAAGATGGAGATTTATACAAACTTCAACAGCTCAAGGACGAAACTGGTGAACTTTCCGTAGCAGATGAGAAGCGCTACATAAATTTGAAGCGTCGCGTTGAGAAACAAATTCTAGAAGCCGCGGATGTCATTTCTTGTACCTGTGTTTCAGCTGGTGATCCACGTCTTTCAAAACTCCGGTTCAGTTGTGTCCTTATTGATGAAGCAATGCAAGCAACCGAGCCCGAGTGTATGGTTCCCGTTGTAATGGGAGCCAAGCAATTAATTCTTGTTGGAGACCACTGTCAGCTTGGTCCCGTTGTAATGTGTAAAAAGGCCGCAGGAGCTGGATTATCTCAATCTCTTTTTGAGCGTCTCGTTGTTGTGGGAATACGTCCAATTCGTCTTGATGTACAATATCGTATGCATCCAGATTTATCAAGATTTCCATCCGATTTTTTCTACGAAGGATCCTTACAAAATGGTGTTGGATCCCATGACCGACAACTTGGTCTTGATTTTCCATGGCCAAATCCAGAAAGGCCAATGTTCTTTTACGTTACACATGGTTGTGAAGAAATTTCCGGAAGTGGAACATCTTATTTAAATCGAACAGAAGCATCAAATGTGGAAAAAATTACTACAAAATTCTTGAAAGCTGGAATGCGTCCGGATCAGATTGGAATAATCACTCCATATGAAGGACAAAGAGCTTACCTTGTGAATTATATGCAGAGTCAAGGACCCTTAAACACAAAATTGTATTTAGAAGTTGAAGTTGCCAGTGTCGACGCATTCCAAGGAAGAGAAAAAGATATTATTATATTGTCCTGTGTACGTTCCAATGAAGCACAGGGAATTGGTTTCTTAAGCGATCCACGCCGACTCAATGTGGCTCTCACAAGAGCCAAATACGGGTTGATTATTGTAGGGAATCCAAAAGTACTGGCCAAGAATCAATTATGGAATCACTTTATCCATTATTTTCAGGGTCTTCATCTCCTTGTTGAAGGTCCACTTCAAAATCTCAAAGAATCGGCAATGACATTTCCAAAACCAAAGAAAATGGAAAATTTAATGAACCCAGGAGCTCATTTTATGTCAAATCGGACATTTGATGCCAGAGAAACGTTTCGTCCTGGTCCCGGTCCGGGTCCTGCTCCTGGAAATATGGGTCCCGCATTTTCTCATCGAGACGCACCTGGTGGGCCTATGGGCCACGAGCCGATGGGTACAAATTATTTGGCTCGATTTGGTGATCAATATACTGGATATAATGGAAGAATTGAGCCACAACAACCATTTCCACCAAATTGTGCTGTTCCGCTTGGAATGTTTATGAATATTGCACAAATCCCATCCAGATTTTTCAATCAACCAATGGGTGGTGGGGGTGGTCAACCACCAAATCCAAATCAAATGACTGGACCACGGAATCCATCTCCATTTTATCAGAGAAATCCGGCCGCTCAGGGTAGTAATCCGAATCAGGGAAGACCGTATCAGCGCCAGCAACAACAGCCACATCGGCTTGAAGAAATGTTTCCACCACTTGCAAGTGGAAGTAACAATATTGGGGGTGGATATTCTGATCGTAATAGTCAGTCAATGTTGTCACAACCCCATCAGGGATATGGAATGTCACAGGCAGAAGGGCTAGCAAGTCAACAATATAACACTCAGCCTCAGCGTATGACCCAACCGGTACGTACATAAAACGTTTTGTTTAATTTCAGCGTTTGCAATTTCAATTTTTCATGTAACGTGATTTTTTTTAACAATTTCAGTACGGTCACATGTCACAGAATCAAATGCTTTCGCAAGATTTTACAGATGACATTGACTTTCAAAGTCAAAATGAAGGTTTCATGTCTCAAGATCAGCGATTTAATAGCCAACTTCAGCGTAATGATCGATCTAGTGGAGGTACAGGAAGTGGAAACTTCTCACAGGGGATGCAGTTTTCACAGGTAAAAAAAATACAAAAGTCGAAATTAAAATATTTATAAAATTGAAAATAAAAATTCTGGTATTCTGTAATTCTAACACGTTTTTTGTTGGTATTTAAACAGCCGTACTGAACGTGAAATCGTTGGAATAATTCCGCTCAATGCATGACGCGTCAAAATTATTCGGGGAAGGAACGGGGCTAACAAAGAACAAGAATCAAGATCAAGCGTTTATGCAGGATGAAAACGATTGGTAAGATATTTGAATGAATTATCAAAGAAAAGAAACACTCAAGGAAAAATACTGAACGCTTGAGAGATCAGTACAAGCCATCTCTTCCACTGAAATGATTTTTATGTATCCTTCGACAGAACGGCGGGGATTCAATAACATCAAATCATCAAAAGAAAAATATTTATGAAAAAAAGTTTATTTACAAATTAAGAGGAAATTATGAAATTTCTAAAAAATGATTTGTTTCACTTTAAATGGAACATTATGTTGAATTCGGTTTTCAAATAAATTAAAAGTATATTCGAGAATAATTTCCGCTGGCTCTTGGCCATTGACCAAGGACCTAAACCCACTTCGGTTTACAATGATCCAAATGGCTTTTAAAATTCACTCATGATGTGTGGACGGTTGGTACTTACGCTGTTTTAGTCTTTCAATACGTTCTGCAGTGTCTTCCTTCCATGGTACTTCTTTTTCCTTCACTCCAACTTGTAATACCCAACCATCAAAT
This sequence comes from Neanura muscorum, assembly GCA_019775825.1. NCBI lineage: Eukaryota > Metazoa > Arthropoda > Collembola > Poduromorpha > Neanuridae > Neanura > Neanura muscorum. The sequence continues at coordinate 2,893 of JABASL010000898.1, read as the reverse complement.
CGAAGTTTTAATTTTTCAAAATACTCTGTAAATTCACGGGTTTTGACAATTGAATTTAGGCGATACGGTTTAACTTCTCGTCCACATTCCTGTGAAAATTAAAAATTAATGTTAACTATGATTAACTTTCCTTTCACGCAGAAAAACTAAATGGGTTTGTAATAACACGGGTTTTTAGGTTAATTTTGGATTTCGTAATAGTTTGAAGAGTGATTTCCTTACCACATCAATGATAGCTTGACGACTATATTTTTGAAATTTTTTGACGGCGTTGACGAATTCAGTGCTGGCTTTAAGGTCACGGCGGACGTGCACTTCTAGAAGGCGAACAATGTATCGTGGATCGTAGCCCTTACACGCGTTGAGAAGAAACCCACTTAGAATTTGGTCGTTTGGCCTAAGAATTTTTAAAAAGTTTTATTAAATCTAATTAAGATAATTTAATAACAAGTTAATTTTAAGACTTAAGTTTTTCGTTCATGAAAAACTTACGTTACGCCAAGTGAATCCATTTCTCGTAAAAGTACACTGCAGTCAGTCCATGTTTCAGCTCCCAGCGCAAGAATTCCCCAAGTCATAATATTTGGACTTAAATTGTAGTTTGCCAGAAGTTCTAAAACTTTTTTAGCCTTTTCTACTTGCCTCCAACGCATGTATTTCTTCATCACCATATTGAAGAAATGAATGTCTGGTTTCAAATTTTTGGATTCGAGCATCATGAGAACGTCCTGTAAGAAAAAAATTCTATATTTAAAAAAAAAAGATTTTCGAAACAATTTCAAACGCAGTTTCGAAGCAAAAGTTCCGGTTAATCCTAGTTTTTTTTTGCTGCAACAATGTGAATATTTTGTCAAACACCACTTACTGGGACTTCAGCCGTAGAGACATTTTGTACCAACTCGGTCGCTGATTTTATGTCCAGACGAACCTTGTGAATATCCATTTGCGTAACAAAGGCTCGCATACCTCCTAACAGTGCAAACCTTAAAATAGAAACGAAACAGATTAATTTTATTCAATTAAGCGAGCCTTGTTGAATTTCACTTGGAAATTTTTTAGATTTAAATTAAACGTTTTTAAAGGTTACCGATTTTCTGGCACGTTTAGCAGCTGCTGCAATTCTAAATTTGTCCTCCCGACTAAAGGAAACGTATCTTGAGTCATTGTTCTTAAACCGTCTTGATCATTCGTTGAAAGTAGATCCATGACTTGGACATTCTCTTTCAACGATCCCGGGGCAGGATTGATTACCTCTGGTAAGCCGCCTTTAGAAACTGGCAAAACTCCAGTAGCGTTGTATCCTAATTTCCGGTTCTGGTCTTTTACTTTCGGTAACTGAATGGAACATTCTCGAATAGCGCGTAAGAATAAGTTGTATGAGTGGAAATCTGGTTTAATTTTCATCTTCAGCATTTTTTCCCAAGTTACAACAGCATGTCGATAGCCATTGTCTGTATCACTTATGCATGATTGCAAAAGAAAATTGAATGTTTCACAGGTTACACGAGGTGCTGAGCCATCAGTATCAGTGGAGATTCGAAGTCGCATCTCGTCGACTACAGCGAAAGCTGATTGAATTGCGCCACAGCGTCCGTAAGCTGTAAAACAATTATATAAATTAAACTGATTAATTATATTGTATAAATTAAATCAATTATATTTATATTTATGACCATATCAAAATTCCTGGTCTAGGAAGTGTACCATACCAATAAATTATGTGAATCTACCTTTAATCAGAGCGTGGTAATGTGCTTGATTAAGCTGATATCCCTTGTAAGTCATATGAGACCTAACTTTTTCAATTCGTTGCAGATTCCTTTCCGAGTCCCACGGTGAATTGGCACATGCGTTTAGTAAACTTGTATACCACGCTTCCTTAATTCCTGCACCGCGTTGTTTCATCTTATCGAAAAGATGAAACGCCATTTCCACATTTCCTGCTTTCGCACAAGAGTAAATGAGAGCGCTACATATAAATGAGATTTCATTTTGCCGTATGGGAAATCCTCCATCTTGAATTGCTTCCATAAATGTGTCGAGGGCTGCTTGTAACTAGAAAGAAATGTAAACAATTCCAGACCAAATCAAACTTGAGAGGGCAAGTAGATACCATGTTGTGGTGTATTGCTAACTACAATTTGTTTAGTTTCCCTATTTTTACATCACATGAGGAAGAGAGAAGAGGGAGAGTGGGGAAATTAAAAAATTATAGTTGGCAGCTGAGCACACGGTATTAGTAAACGTACCTTGTTTTCTCGAAGAAGTTGAAACACGGTTCTACGAAGTCTGTCCACTGTCCAGCGATGCGCAGGTTTGAACACAATGTCATCTGCCTCATCAGCTGCAAAAATGGATTCCGCATCGCCTGCAAGATCTCTTAATTGAGCACTTGCTATCACCCCTATTTCATCCTTGACCCCAAGGCCAGAATTCCCAATTACCAGTGTGCCAAACATGTCAGGATTATCCTGTCCCGGAGGTAGTTGATCACTTCCCATTGATCTCATGTTTTCCACAACTGATTTTGAGTGAACAGGAGTATTTCTGACATCCTTGACCGTGTGAACGGATTTGCGGGTGGGCAATGTTCCAAACATATCGGGGTCATCCTGTTCGGGAGGAAGTTGATCATGTTCCGTTCTTCTGTGCCTTTTTCTATCAACCGATTTTGAGTGAACAGCTGTAATATTCCTGCTTATAATTTGTGTTGCTGTCATCAAAGATGGTGGGTAATTGGTCCTTGTTATCGAAGGATTCGGTTTGACCCGCCTTGTCCGGTGGTGCAAACGTAAAATTGATAAATAACGAACGAAAGTAATGTTCTGTACCAGTGTACCCACACGTAAAAATCTTGCCCCAGAGTTCATAACTTTACCTGACAATGGATTGA
>JABASL010000897.1:0-10963 GCA_019775825.1 Neanura muscorum | reverse complement strand
ACGAAAATGCTCACCTTTCTGAAACTAAAATTGAACCTACACGAAAATGTTCACCTTTCTAAAATTTCTAAAATTGAACCTACACGAAAATGTTCAACTTTCTAAATTTGCTAAAATTGAACCTACACGAAAATGTTCACCTTTCTAGAATTGTTAAAATCGAACCTACACCAAATCGTTCGGCTTCTAAAAAAATTTAAAGTACACGAAGCCTTCAAAAATGGGAAAAGTGCAGTTAAAAATTATTTTAAAAAATTCTTAAATGTTTCTGTGCGGCAAAAACACTGCCTTTGACTTAAAAAAATCATTTTTCAAAAGTTTTTGAGCGGAACAAAACGTTTTTATATAAGGTTTTTTAAGCACAATTAAAAAAAAAATTTTTAATAATTAAAGTTTCCTTACTTCTCCATGCTGGATCTCCTTCATGAGAAATGACAAGATGTTCATCATGGTAAGCGATAGCTTCAAAGAGGGCATTATGATCATCATATTCATCAGGACACATGAAATGATCCTAAAACAAAAAAAACGGCTAATTTATTATCAACTCCAAGCTAAGCCTAAACCAGCTTTTGTTTCACCGTTTTGTTCATTTCTAAACGTTTTTTTCCAAACCTGATGAAGTTTAAGAGACATTCGAACAGCGGGAGAAACAACTTTCTTGAGGAGATCTTGTTTTCAAATAAAAATAAAACATTAGAAAATGGTCATTTCAACATTTCAAAAACTGTGGCGCCCCGTAGGCTCGTATTGGATGAATAGACAAAATTTTGAATAATTTTTACATGGTGATTCTAGGAAGCTTACCCATGTCATTGAAGACCCACTCGTCCCTCTGGGACGTTATTCGGAAATCTCCTTTGAAAAGTGCATGAAGACCGAATAGAAAAAACTCGACGCTGGAACAAAAAATTCAGTTAAAAAATTAAAAATTATAAGAATAATTTGCAGAACTTCAGAAAGGAAATTAAAATGGCACATGGCACTTAACTTGTGCAATTTTATGTAAACTTGCACTATATGGACTTAATTTAAAAGAAAATTAAAAATTAACCTTGCGAGTGAATTGCTATGGGCTGCAACTCCAAGAGATCTTCTTGCAAGGATGCTTAATGCAAAACATAATGAGACAATAGTTGAATCTCGTCCAGATGGAATCTCAGAGCCCTGAAATTATAAAAAATGCATTCAAAGCCTTTTCCTGCTTTTAAAAAAAAATTCAGCCCTAATTCCATTCTTAAAGCCTCAGCGTCAACATCCACTGCCTCCTCTCACGCTTTATCGCTGCATTTTAGCGCCAGTGTCAAAAATCGCACAAACGATTTCTGACGAACCTTGCAAGCCTCGTCAGAATGCAAAATTTCGCCAAATGCAAAATTTCGAGCGTTCAGATTCAAAAAATGTTGGGCGACGCAAGCGCAAGAGAGAGGAAGACATATTGGACATTAGGAATTAGACATGAACTGTTGGAAACTTACGTTTTCTCGTTTTCCCAGACAAAATTGAATCCAGGAGTGATAAACGTTACAAAAACTACTACGTGTTATTCCCGAAATTGAAAAATCATAATCTTCATCAATATTTACATTAAAAATGGGATCTAATTCTGCATAATTCTTTTCTGTTGTAGCTCGTAGGGCCATTTTCATTGAATCAGATTCCAGCCATTCTGTAAGCTTTTCAGCCTTGATTGTGTAATATATTACACCCTGGAATTTTGAAAAATGTCTAAATTAGGGTTTAAGGTTTTAAGGCAATAGAGTTTAATTTTCAGCTTTAGGGTTTTAGGGTCTAAGGTAAGGTTTAGGGTTAACTTTTGAGGTTACCTTCATATAGTACGTGATAAGAATTTTTCTGAGATCGTAAACTTGTAGCATTGAAACTGCACTATTGTCTGCGATACTGTACCCTTCAAGGACATATTTTGAGACTGTGACTTCCCAAGCAAGCCATCGTTGACTAAAGGCAGCGTTTGCACTGAGCATGTGCGGTAGGTGACCGGGTTCACAACAGCAGCAACCTTTAGAAAAAATTTTGCATTACGGTTAACAATTGTAAATTGGAATTAAAATTTAGGGTTAGGGTTAAGGTTGACCCCTAAGCCCTAAGCTCACCATCATCTTCTTCTACACCTTCTGAGATCGCTTCAACTTCCCGTTGTTGACAATAAGTTCCCCTAAATTCGAGTCCACGCATTTGAAACGTAAGTAATCCATTTCCAATTTCAATGACATGTACCAGACAGTTGAGGTAATCGGATGCTAGAACAAAACAATCACCTTGGGCTACCAGGCCCCATCGACCTTGAACATAAAATAGAACAAAAAATAGTTTTCATAACTGTAGAAAATTTCATAACCATTTTGACTTAGTTAACTTTAGTTATTTTAGGTTATTTTATGGATGCTATGTTATTTCAGGCAAATATATTTTAAATATTTGTAATAAAAATATATTTGTGAAAAAATATATATGTATATTTATAGTTTTGTACCAAGTAAAACATCTCCACAAAGTGAATCTTGAAGAGATCTGGTAAGATGTTCATAGAAAATGGAATTGAGATTATTGTCATCTGCTCCAGGATTTTTTTCTAAGTGTGAAGCGAGCCTTGTATTGGAATGATCAACTCGTTTAGTATTATAGTCTCTCTCCCAAAATTTGATTGGACGAACGTACGACGTAATAAAAATGGCACTTCCAAGAAATGGATTTAGTGGAGCCGAAAAAATTGAGGAAATGAAGGCTTGAAGAAATAACATTGCAGAATGTGGAACGCTGAATGGTTGAGCGAAGGCATGGAAAGCAGAACCCCATGAAATTTGCCTACAAATCAAAAAACAAAGTTATCATTATCCATCACCAGCCAAAATTTTTATTTCAAGCCAAAAACGATAAGTATGAACCAATTTCCCTAAAATACGTGAACTTTGACCCTAAAAAAGGTGGGATCCCAAGAAATCCCCATTGAATATTATACGACCTTGAAAATTTAATGTAAATGGCTTAAATGTAATAGCTCAGGTCACGGGTGGAAAAAGCTTGCGATCCTGCGAACGAGGACCTTGGGAAATCTTTGCTTGGGCCTCCAGTGGGAAATTTTTGCTTAGGTCTCAACTGGGAAATTTTTGCTTAGGTCTCAACTTGGAAATTTTTGCTTAGGCTCAACTGAGCTTCAACTTGGACATTTTTGCTTAAGGTCTCAACTGGGAAATTTTTGCTTAGGCTCAACTAGGCCTCAACTGGTAAATTTTTGCTTGGGCTCAACTGGGCCTCAACTGGTAAATTTTTGCTTGGGCTCAACTGGGAAATTTTTGCTTGGGCCTCAACTAGGAAATTTTTGCTTCGGCTCAACTAGGCTTCAACTGGTAAATTTTTGCTTGGGCTCAACTGGGAAATTTTTGGTTAGGCCTCAACTGGGAAATTTTTGCTTGGGCTCAACTAGGCTTCAACTGGGAAATTTTTGCTTGGGCTCAACTGGGAAATTGTTGCTTAGGCCTCAACTTGGAAATTTTTGCTTGGGCCTCAACTGGGAAATTTTTGCTTGGGTCCACTAGGCCTCAAGTTGGACATTTTTGCTTGGGCTCAACTAGGCTTCAACTGGTAAATTTTTGCTTGGGCTCAACTGGGAAATTTTTGCTTAGGTCTCAACTTGGAAATTTTTGCTTGGGCTCAACTGGGAAATTTTTGCTTGGACCCCAACTGGAAAATTTTTGCTTGGGCCCCAGCTGGGAAATTTTTGCTTGGGCCCCAACTGGGAAATTTCGGCAGGGTAAAACGGTTGGGAAATTTTTAGTTTCCCACCCGCGGTTTCGGTACTTACCATGGTGAAATGTAGCTTGTCACAAACTGTAATTTGAGCCATAATTCATGAATTTTTTGAAAGAGAATTCCCATAAAGAATAAGTCGACAATAAACGTTTGAGATGAGCCTTCCCAATCAAATTTGAAGAATAGAATTGTAAAGGTTAAAATTAAATAATGTTTGGATGGATCCGAATAACTTGTTCGAAGTGCCTTTATCGCTGTGACTGTGACAACTAAACTTCCAAATAGTAGTCCAAATCCATCTTCCCTCACAACTTGACCTGCTTCTTGGGTCAGGGCACTCACAAATAATAGGGGATACACAATGTTCCTTTCCAAGAAACAAGCCACTACATAAAACTTCTCGAACCACATTAACTTGGCCGCTTCTCTAGTTTCAAATTGTTTGTATTCCCCGGGAAGAAGGACGGGGTGGGACATGAGTAAACATGGCATTTGTTTCCGCATTTGTGGAATCACGTAATGGAGAATGAATCCAACAGTTATGGATACAATCCACAGTACTGGCATCAATCCTGGCTGCAGTGCACTAAAAACTGTACTGGAATGAAGCGCAAAAATAAGGATTCCAAGGACTGGGCACGTAATTGTATCAGACTTGAGCCTTGCATTGACTGTACTTTGTAATTTCTTGGGAAGAGGATCTCCTTGCTCTTCCGCTTCTTTTTGTTTAACTTCAGATGCAGATTCACCAAAACAATCATCATCTGGACATAATTGTTGTCGAAGAAGGCCCCACATAATTGTTGCATCTGAGGAACACCTAGCGAAAAAATAGATAAAATTAACATACAGTTGAGCCGGATATAACAGTAAAACACGTGTATCGTGTCATGCTGTTGTACGGTTGGAGTAAGGATGAGGGTGTCCACGGTTCTCCTAGTAATCTATAACTTGTGCTTTGAGCACCCATTGTTTCTCCCCTCCCATGATTTCCTAGAGAATAAAACCAATGAATTCCCTAAAAATTGAACAAAAACCCCAAATAAACCTAAAGAATGAGAAGGAAAACCAAAAAAAAACCAAAGGAAATAGATGGAACACCCTAAATAGCTAACAAAAAAAAAAAAGGAAAAAACTAAAAAATTAAAAAAAAAAAACTCCTTATGTAAGCTAGTAAACCTAATTCCTGGTCTTTCGCTATGTTTTTCAGGATTTCCCTTCCCCATCCTTAAGTTTTTACGGTTTTCCTCCGCTTTCCTTTGGGTTTTCGGGGGTTTCCTTCCCTATGCTTAGGTTTTTACAGTTTTCCTCCCCTTTCCTTAGGTTCTTTAAATTAAAATAGGGGTTTCCTCCCTCTTTTGGGCTTTCCTTCTCTATCCTTAGGGTTGTACAGTTTTCCTCCCGTTTCCTTAGGTTCTTTAAATTAAAATAGGGGTTTCCTCCCTCTTTCCTTAGGTTGTTTAGGGTTTTCCTCCCCTTTCCTTTGGGTTTTCCTTCCCTATCCTTAACTTTTTACAGTTTTTCTCCCCTTTCCTTAGGTTTTTACAGTTTTCCTCCCCTTTCCTTAGGTTTTTACAGTTTTNTCCTTAGGTTTTTACAGTTTTCCTCCCCTTTCCTTAGGTTCTTTAAATTAAAATAGGGGTTTCCTCCCTCTTTCCTTAGGTTCTTTAGGGTTTTCCTCATATTTCGTTTGGTTTTACAGGGTGTTCGTTGACGCATTCATTAGGTTCTTTAGGGTTTTCCTCATATTTCCTTTGGTTTTACAGGGTGTTCGTTCCCGCATTCATTGGGTTTTTGGGGTTTTCCTCCACTTTTCTTTGGTATTTCAGGGGTTTCATTCCCTATCCTTAGGTTTGTAGGGTTTTCCTCCCATTTCTTATAGTTTTTCAGGGTTTTCCTTCCCTATCCTTTGGATTTTTGGTTTTCCTTCCCTCTCCTTTGGTTTGTTACGAGTTTTCCTCGTCTTTGCTTAGGTTTTTTGGGGTTCCCTGCCATTGTTGACCTTATAGGGAACAAGGGAGAACATCGTAGGCACCGCCAGCCTTACTCGAGCCTTCATGAAACAGCTGATTTCAATATCCTATCAGCTGCTGTATAACAGCTGTTTTCGTAACATACCTGCTCATGTGATACGTCAGGGGTACAAGAAGTGCGCAGAAGATTGAAAATAGTAGATGTTGCTGTCGATTCTTTTTCGGCCAGGGCACCGTAGACAAATCCATATAAACAGCCTACTGCAACCCAATTCTTGAGATTACTTACAATGACTGCACAGAGACTTGCAGCAGCATTTCCTCCAAAAATATGGATATCCATTTGTTCCAATAGAAAAATGCTAAACGTATTAACTTGTGGGAAAACTCCAATACAGAATAAAAATGGAAAGGCCAAGATTACAATTAAGACGAGATCTCGAATTGAAGTAAGAACCTTAAGATCTGTGATATCAAATCCATAAATCTTCCAATCACAATCCGTTGTTCCTTGGTCAATGGCCACTTGTATTAGAAATACGATCATTCCACAGAGACAAAAATAAATGGGTCGACTAAATGCAACAATTCGATTAAATCCATGTGTTGGAGATGCAGCATCCGGTTGAACACTTTTTAAAAGTGAAAATTGACAACTTGCCATCACGAAACACAGAAGAACCATCGTCAAATCCCGGAAGTATCCACTGTGTAGCATAAATGAACCCAGAGATGCTACTCCAATGGCCAAAATTATAGCAAGTAGAGACTCCAAAAAACTTAGATTTCGATCCAAAATGGCGATGAGGTTGAGCCGGTCAAAGGGAATTTTGACCTTGAGTGACGAGATGAAGGGTACAGGATTCATGAGGTAATAATATTTTTGATTCTTTTTCAAATTACTGGAATCCGTATTTGAAAATTGATAGCCATTGGATCCGAGCCGTTCACCTAAAACAGTGTTCAATATCGTTATAGCGAGTTTAAATTCCGACTTGCCGACATTTCAAAATGCGTATGGCCGTTTCAAAATGGCGGTAATTTTAAACTTGAGACAATTTTCGATTCTCACCCGCTGCATATGGTCCAGATGGAAGGCGCCTGCGTTCTAGAAAAGATTCCGTCAGGACTGAGAGTACATCTCTTGGATTCCGTTGCCAAGGCCGTGTCATTCCGGGTAACGGAATCGTTCTCCTAGGATCTCCTGGATGTATTGTTAACGAAGTTGAAGTACTCGGTTCATAATTATGAAAATTACGAATTTCATTTTCAATTGGAGAAGTTGATGATGGTTGTTGACGTTGTTGAATTTGTGATGACCTTCGATATGTCGAGTATAATTTATGATTTGATGGGTCAACTGCTAATTCAGATGAACTTATACTTGACCAAGATTCGGAGCTTGACGGAGTCTTGACTATTGTACTTTGTCGAGATGTACTTGCAACAGGATTTGTGGAACTGGGACCTAGGTAACACATAAACACACTTAGGTTTAACCTAAGGTTATCAGCAGGTTAACCTTACAAATATTTGGCGAGGGTGAACCCTAAAATTAACCTAACTAGGTTTAGGTTAAAGATTCAGTTAATAGTGATTAGTGAACTAACCTGCCCTTGGTTCCAAATATGCGGAGGCCCCAAGGTCAATTCTATTCAGAATTGTTGACAGGCAAGGAGCCCTTGGCGATGATGGCGGCGGTTCCGCATGCGTAACAGCTCCCGAATTTTTTGAATCGAAAGTGTATGAGCACCATTCGCCTGCAACCAAATCGATATTTTAATCGCTATTTTAATCGCTATTTAATTAACTTAGACACAATTCGGCATTGAATTAAAAGTGATAACACGATATATTGGCTGGCCAAAAATATCAGCGCCAACTGGTAAATTTTTGGTGATTCGACGTCATACGTCGATATCCGTCGGTATCGTATCCACCGATATGGAATCTATATCGTATTTCTGTAGTTAGCCTGTTAGACACTGAATTCACCGATTCTAGTCGATACGATACAGACAGCCATATTTTCTGAATTTTAAGGTTTTGAAGCTGATCTTGAAGCGGATCTTCGAAGCCGAACCGGCCAGCCGATACGGAGAAAATCATGTATCTTGCCATCACAATTGGAAAGACTTACCATTTTCATCCTGATAGTAGTGCAGGGCCCCTTCCGTTGTATCATCATGAGAATTTGCCAAATGTGTTGGAGCCTTTTTGTTAATCAATGTCGGAATTTCACGTCTGCGCTCCCGTTCCATCGTTCTACGACTCTGTGCCAGTCTTCTAAGTCTTCTGTGTCTTCCAAGGGCAGAAACGAGTGTAGAATCAAATCTTTTTTTTTAATTTTAACGATTTTTAAAAAATTGAAAGTAAACATTTAAAAAAAAAATGAGGTTAGAATTTCTAATTTAGAAATATAGTAAAATCTCACCGGTTGACGGAAACTGGAGTAGAATTTGAAGGACTTTCTCCTTGAGTTTCATCTCTTACACGAAATAGTCCATCAAGCGGATTATGTGTTGTTCGACTATAAGCACTAGCCCCACCTGTTCCTTGTCTTTCCACAATACCAGCAATATCTAACGAATTTTGAGTTCCACCAAGACTTCTCAAGTGATTCTTAATTTCTCTGGCGGATTGTAAAAATGGATTACTAGAAGATGAAGCATGGCCATCAGAAGCTGATCTCACTTCTCTTCCTCTCGGAGGTCGATTTGTTCGACATGTGCGAAACGAACCTCCTGCTATGGTTGAGTCCTCCCTTTCACGCCATGCGCCACCAAAAACTGGCTCAGCTCCATGAATATCTTCCATTTCTTGTTCATACATTTCCAATACGTTTTTGTCCTCAATATCTTTGTCCCAGTTTAAGATATTTAATGCATTTGGGCCAGAACGCTGATGACCTGCTCCACTAGCACTTTCCTGATTTTCTTCGAGTAACCTTTCCAAAATACGTGGACTAGTTTCACGTTCTTGTCTCCCTAGAGTGTGACAAAAATTGAATCAGTTTTAAACACTTTATCAGAAAAAGCCAAACAAGCCCGTCCTAGGACGGGCTGGATACACCAAAAGTAAAATAATATGTACGTGCCAGTATCATCCCGCGCTAGAAAGGGCTTGTTTGGCTAGTCTAAGTAAATGTCATAGTTTTTTTTTGGGAAGATCACTCGCTTCGCTTGCTTGCCACATATTTTGTTTAAACTACCCTATGTTGGACACCTTTGCGTGGAGCAGAGTTGTGTTTGGGTTATATTAAGTTAAAATTACGCGAAAGAGTTATTTGCTGCAGCGTGCGTTTTCTTCCTTTGAAAAATTTGTTGGTTGTAAGGAAGGAGACGCTATGCGTGAGAGGCTTCCTCCGGTGAGAGAAGGAGGAAACTGACACTGCAACGTGAGCTTCACAGGCTCCCCTGCTGAGAGAAAAGCGAAACTGCCACGGCATCCTTTCTTTGGTCATTATATATATTAATGTGGCACCTGGCACGTCAAACACCCAAAAACCGTAAAACGACAGCCGACCGACAAAAATGGTAAGCGTCAAAATGATATAGTGGGCTGGCACCCAACCGGATGGCCGTGAGTTAGTGTTACGGTTCATAACCGATAAAGTTACGGTTACGGCTCATAACCGATAAAGTTACCGGTTCATAACCGATAAAGTTACCGGTTCATAACCGATAAAGTTACGGCTACGTTTTCGTAGTGTTAGCTTCTTTGGTGTTGGCGAGGTCGCTGATTTTTATTGGCCTAAACCTAAACCTAAACGTAAAGACTTGTCAAGTTAGCTTGAATACTTACACCCGGCACTTCCTGGCGCAAAAGCAGTTTCGCCCTCTGGCGGTCTAGGCCTTCGCAGCGCCTGACGTCTCCGAGCTTCATCACCAGCCAATAACATTCCTGTTTAAACAATTTTCCAGAATATGTTTACAATTTAAACAATTTTTGAAAATGAGAGTTTAAATGAGCTTTTAAACAACGTACTTGAAGTAATACCCATAACTTTTCCAGGATGAACATTACGTGGTGGCTTCTTGGGCGGAAGTGGCCGAGTAGCCACTTTGAGTGGTTTGACCTTTGGTTGTTTAGGGTTCGTTGCCTCTTTTGAAAAAGATGTTTCGTCCTCAATTTCAAACAGTTTAGAAATCCCAACAAAACTGTGATTCCCTTCAGAGTCTTCTGATTTTAGGCTTTCGGTATCCGCCATTTCATCGTCACGACTTGTGGCTGAAAATACAAACAATAAAGTTTGATTTAAGTTTATCGTTGCGTTGCTTTTAATGTTTTGACCTTTGACACTATGCGACTTACGATTATGGCTATTGGACACATCACGATGTGTCATGGGATTCACAGCCTGAAACAACCATTGGCTCGTGAAGGGACCACCACTCTGATTCCAGCCAATCAACGAATCTTCAGAGGGTATTAATGCAAATTTCTTTTCTGGTGTACGCCGTGGCTCGAAATCTTTGGAATTTTTTGATGAAAGAGGCGTACTTTCGTTTTCACTTGAAGACTGCGTTGTAAATGAAACTTTTTTGGTAAGCCGACTTTCCTTGCCGGGTTTAGGAGATTTCCGATTTGTGGCTAAATCTTCTTTGCGTAAAGCTTCTTCTGAACGCTGTAACAATGGAGTACGACATCGTAACCCTTCGTCCTTACTTTCTTCCTCGTCTTCATCATTCTCACTACCCTCGTCGTATTCACCACAGTCAACGGAGGTTTTTAATTTCACTTCTTCACTTTTACTACGCTGTAAACAAACCACTTTCTCTGACCCAATGCATTGCAGAGAATTGGTAGTCATTGCTTCCGTTTTGTCTGTTGACTTTCTAGTTCCAGCAGTATCTGAATCAGCGTTCGGCTTCGGCTGAGGTCGTACAAGGATATCAGTGATATCACTACGCTTCTGTTTGGACGAAGTCTCCTGAACACTTTGTGTTCGCCGAAATTCCTGTGTTTTGGCATCTGTTGATTTGGACTGGGGAGGTTCTTCTACGCAAAAAAATATTCAAAATACAAGGGTAACGAAACCTTAACCTAATCCTAAAGCCTAACCTTAAACCTAATTACATTACGTTTAAGGTTAATTAATTTAATTTTTGTTAAAAATCACGCTTACGCTTATGCGACAGTACATAACCAAGATCCAGTGATGTAGTTCCCTTTAAATTATTAGAAGAAATGCTAACTCTTTTTACTTCTTGCTCCGA
>JABASL010000895.1:0-13314 GCA_019775825.1 Neanura muscorum | reverse complement strand
GTACATATTAGGTTTAGGAATATTTTGTGAGTGAGTGACATGACAGAGTTCTTTATATTTCTTAGCGCATTCATTGCAAGTCCATATTTGGACATATGTTTAACTTTATTAAATTCGTTCTTGGCCTTCCTTCTATGGCCAACATTTCAATCCTCCTTTCCAAGAGGATGATGATGGAGATGAGGGTTAGGTGATGCAAATGCAGGCAAAGATGCAAAGGATCTGCTTAAGAATTCCAATTCTATTTTAAGAGATTTCATCAACTCTACTAACCCCCTTGGGACTTGGGCCCTGTCTAAGCATCTCATTAAATCAAACACAATTCTTACTTGTACTTCTGTAATTTTGTCGAGGACAAAATTTTCAGCGTAACGTCAAATATCCCACCACTTCTGTCGCAGACGCGTGAATTACTTTCACGGTTTTCAGGAGTTCTTTCTCGTATTTTTCTGAGATTTAACCTCCCAAAGAAGAACTGAGGACCAAAATTGAACTTCGTTTTAGAATGAATTTGACGATTTCTAATAGACTTTAATTTTAAAAATCGGTCGAATAAAATAGTCATGTAATTTTCTGTCTGTTCCCTTCAAAATCAGTGTACATTCACTCCAATACCAACACAATACAATACCACAGCTGGAGTTCCTTTGGTACCAAAGTATTTGAGCCTATTATGTGTTTCAGGTATTGTGAAACCCTGAAATTCGGCCAACACCAGATAGCCTAAGCCAGGCTAGGGTAACAATTTTTGTTTGATGTAAGGGCGCTGATTTTTTTACGCAGCGTTTAGGGCTAAAACTTTAACACAGAAAGTGTTTAGTCAAACAAACTGTTGATCTCGGGCAAAAAAAAAACTTTGGGACTAAAGTTTGAATCCTACAGAGTTTTTTTTTAAAAGATGTCAAAGATCTTTTTGTTGTTCTATGTTCTAGTTATGTTATGTTACCCTAATACGTGTAATGCCCTATTCTAACCTTGGCACTTTACCCTGACTTGAATAATAACCCCAAGGTGTGTAACCTCCCATATGACTTTGCCTTATTGAATCAGGACCAATTTCAAATGGAGCGAGCGCTCGTGTTGGAAACCAACGCTCAGTTGTTGATGCAATATTGGATAGGAAGAAATGAAAAATTGTTTAATTGCATGTCACGAAGCAGAAAAATGCCTTTCGTGGGTATCAATTTTGCTGACTATTGTTGATCCATCCCTTGATCTCTGAGAATTCAAAAATTTTGTGTGGGTGGATACGTTTTTCCTAATACAGAACCTTAGACGGAAAATAATGACTTCACCCTTTCATTTGTAAGGATTGTGACCCTATCCACCTCCTCCGCTCATTTCTAGATGGTAATTAGAATTAACCTATGATGCCATGATTTTTCAGTCTTGTCGTTCTCTCTTATATACACACTCCTTTCACCTTCCTAACAAAATTATGTGCCAATTTTGCAAATATGTAAGAGTAACAATAGAAAATGGCAATCCCAGATTTGCGAAACGCAATTGTTAAGTGTGGAGGTCGTAAAAACTCCTTGCTTGGATTTGTGGATTGAGTGTTCAATCCGTGCCTAAACTGCCAGTCCATGTACAGACTTTGCCAAAATCAGACCACATTCTACATATTCTACCTACACATTCCCCTCAGTGTTTGACAATAGAATTTTAAGTGAAATTTACACAGTTTATTTTATTTTATACAGAAATTCAAAGGCTGTGGTTGGAATTTTTAATTCGGATCTCCAAGTGAACAAAAGGATCTTGTATTGGATTCCAAAAGCGTCACAATGGTCATCAAGGAAGAGCAAGCCGCTGGAAAAGTGAAAGTGGTTCCAAAAACCAAAAAACCTACAAAGAAAGATGAAAAAGAAGTTTGCGTCTGTGAGCTATGCACATGCGGGTAAATTTTCATTATTCTTTCATTATTCTCTCAGTTTAAAATAAATATCCGCATTTATAAATCGGTTTTGTATTTTGCTAAATTATGGTTCCATTGATTCCTTGATTCCATTTGCTGCGCAGAAGCAAAACAAATTGTTTCTAAACGCGTTGCAATTCTTGGTCGGGCTTGACATTTCCAAAAAAAAAAGAATTTAACGTTGAAATCCACACATTTTTGTTAAAGTAAAGCTCAGTTTGTTCTAGTTTCGTTTTAATGGTTATATAATTTCTAATCTTATAAAAATTCAACTTGAATTTTGTGCTGGCTAGTTATCGCGTTTCTTTTGGTTTTGACGAAATAATTTACGAGTTTTTCCAATAATTAATTTTGCATGATTTTAAATGCCAATCAAGGCTATAATTCACTTGAATTACCCTTCATTTCGCTTTAATCAGCCTCCATTTTATTATCATTCTGGTTTCGAATTTTCATCCTTTTGATAAATTGCATGAAATTTGTCTGCCTATATACTTAACTTAAGGCTTTCACTTCGGGTTCGGAAATTGGTTGTAATTTAGAACGAAATTCAAGAAGTTTGCAGAAAAATCGAAAAAGTTTCATTAGCTAAAGCTTTCATGTTTTATCTAGTATATTAATTGAATGGACTATTTAGTATTTAGTTTACTTGATATTTACAGCGATTTACTCAAATTTGGAACGTAAAAGGGGTGGGAAAAGAAAACTTGATTGGCTGCACAATTCGTGCAGGTTTGTTTTCAAACAGAATTTCATACGTAAACAAATTGCAAATTGAGCGAGTGTGACTCAAATGCTCGCCATCTGGGTAAATTGACAGCGCAGGTTTGGATCTGGTTTCATAAATCTTTCTTTATAATAAAATAATTTATCCAATCCGAATTCTGCAATACTCTCGTGCCGAAGGTTATATATTTTTTTTACAAATGCCAATAAGTGCTCTTCAAGTGGGGAGAATTTTGTCCTTCGTCAAATTCTGATTAAAAATACCAGAATCTCTTGTCTCTGTTTTAGTGCAGAAATGTTGACAGTTTCAACACTCAAGAATGGTTAAACATATTTTTTTTACTGACATGCTTGTCTCCTACTGGATGATAGATGTATGGTCTCTACCATTATTTTTGCAACGTTGCAGATTACATAATTGCAGTCTGTTGAGTTTCCAGGATAGGAATTATTTAGCGAAGATAGAATTCAGGCAGCAAAATTTTTTCACCAAAGCGTTTTAATTCTAATTAATGAGTCTAGACTAGACAATACCATTTTCATAGTAAGTTTTCTTTTGTTAATTTTCACAATAAAATTCTGCATTGTTTCTAATTGCGTGATCAATACTAATTGGAAGTCTTTTCTTCTACGTGAAACGTCATATTTCGTAACGGTTATTGTGCATTGTTGGGCCATTTGTATATCGGTTCTCGATTACAGTTGATTTTGAAATATCGTATTTTTTAAAGGCTAAACTTAAAGAATTCATATATTTAATGTATTCTAATTTTTATAGTTTAAATTTCTAGTTCAATATTGACGAACTAAAACGTGAGTAACATAAACCAGCAGTCTTCTGTGTCAAAGCTCTGAAATTTGTTGAAAAAAAAAGCTGTGGAAAATGTGTTTTAATTTCCGTCAAATTGTCTGATCAGAAGCAAGAATAATGACAGCGCGTCTTTTTTTTTTTTATCACACCTTGCGGAGTACAACACTGTACAATTAAAATGGTCTGAAAAGTTGAGTGGAGGTGGAGTTTGACAAGACGTGTCAAGGTTTTTGTATAGAGTCTAGGCTTTAGTCTATTATTATCAGGGCCCGGATTCTTATGAAAAACTTTCTAACGATCTACGCATCCTGGCGGCCCGGACCACCATGCAGATATGTTTTGAACTATTTGAACACGATTGAAGTTTTCCGAAAGATTAAAAAGATTTTCGGGTTTTTGGAAAGAAATCATTTTTAGAAAGATTTTTGTCAATTTTCAGAGTATTATCAAGAATTTGTTCTTTTTTTACGCTTTTTCGAAGCGATTTCTCAGTTCTTGGTAAACTTTTGCTGTTTTAGTGACATATTTTCGCCAAAAAATCTTTCGAAAGATTTTTATCTTTGTTAGAAAAAGAGTTTTGCCGTTTTTGTAGAAAAGATTCGAAAGAAAGATCTTTGGGTTTTTTTTAAGGAAGATTCCGGGGCCTGAGTATAATTATACAAACAGAAGGATGATCTAATTGAGTGGGGTTTGAGTTATTTTACGTTTCGACAATTGTGGCTAGTAGTAGCATTATGTAAATCTTCAACTTTAAATTCTCTTTTAATTGTACTCCCAGTGATGATGCAGTTGATCATTGCAATTATTTTAATTAATATCCCTTTCCTTACACGCTCTACTGCTTTTTCCTCATAAATTTTGAAATGTCTGCCCACTGGACTTGTTGCTTCAAGAAGTGGTTTATGAGATAGTTCACATTAAGATTTCAGATGCGTGTTATGTCCTACTGTTTTAATTTTCTATGCAATTATGGCCATTATTTTACCAACCTTGAGAAGTGAACGTGATGTCACTTCCGGTCCCCTCCCTTGAGACAAGGTCACATTTGGCATAACAAACCTAAAAATGATTAAAATAGCCTCCCCTTCGCTTCCACCGTTAACGTAAAAGTCAACAAGAGGAGCTCATCTTCAATTCTTCATCTCCGCCCAACTGATAATTTCATCACCACATAATTCATACTCATTTTACAACAAATGACCTCAGAGATCATAAAAAAGGTGAAAAGTTTTGAGTTAAAAGACACCTTGAATTGGTTACACATACAATGGGTGAGGTTATTGTGTCATGCAAAGGAAGCCTGAAACAAAACTTGCAAAATTGTGCTTCAAGGTTACAATTTGCACGGCGCCGTTTCAAAAAATGGTCCTAAAACGATCGGCGGCTGTAGTGAGATATTACAGGTTGAAGAAAATGTTGTCTTTAACAATCTTTATTAATCAAACGTCATTCAGAGTTAATTTAGTAACTGGAAACTGGATTAGTGGGATAAAATTTTAAAAGTGATCCCACTATATCAATAGAATCACCTAGATTTGCATAATGAATTAAGTAACAAGTGCTGAATTTTGATATCTTGAATTGCAATATTATATATAACAATAGGAATTTTAGCCCAATTGAACGAAAAATTGTTTTTATAATTTTGGTTTTTGAATAAAACTTTCCAAAATAAAGTACAATTAGGATTTTTATGGCCAGGGTAAATTGGGGAAAGGTTAGTGGCTGCAATTTGTCAAATTATTTAGATTTATAATGGCATTTTCGTGATTGGCATGGGTTAAATGATTATGATATTTTACAAAATCGGAAATGAAGATTGGAATCTTCAGTTTTAACGAAAATTTCGCTTGAAAGTTTCGAAGAAACTTGGAAAAAAAAAACATTCGTACTCCATAGATCCAGTATAATGTATCGATTGCAAAATTCCCTCTACAAGACCAAACTCGAAGATGATTTATTATTCCTATTTTTATTCAATGACAATGACATGAATGACATCCCCCTTTCTGCCCGTCCATCATTCTCATCCGACTCCTCATTTTCAAGAAATTATGAATTGTTTACAAAAGAAAATGAATTGATTCGTACGTGTTGTATTCTGGAACAAAAGTGGGCGTCCTTCATTTTCATTTGTTGAGGCATTACAGGGGTTCAAACTAACAAAAAATTAACTTGGCTGACAATGACATGTAAGAAGTATGCCATGACACGAGACAGCAAATCTCAAATGTGGCTTCAATTACAAGGCCAACTATCGTTCGACTGTTAAGAATAAATACGAGCGGTACGATCAAGCGGCTGAATCATTTTTAGAGGAAACATTTAGCAGATTTAATTATTAAAAGTTAAAAAGTAAGGAATTGACAATGACATGTAAGAAGTATGCCATGACACGAGACAGCAAATCTCAAATGTGGCTTCAATTACAAGGCCAACTATCGTTCGACTGTTAAGAATAAATAGGAGCGGTACGATCAAGCGGCTGAATCATTTTTAGAGGAAACATTTAGCAGATTTAATTATTAAAAGTTAAAAAGTAAGGAATGCACTTTAGCTGATTGATACCTGCTAAAATGATTTTTTTAATCTCAGAAGTCACAAAGTACTCATTTGGAAACCGCTAAATCACAAACTCTGTATTTATGGCCGGCGAAAGTACTTCATACAGCCAACACTAAATATGTCGATGACCGCGTAAGCCTAAAGCGACTGGGAATAAAAATAAAGTGTAAAAATCCTATTCTGTACAATTCAGAAAACATGGGCAAGAGGTCATTTCCCTGAATTTTGCTTTGATAAACTTCAATTTATTGTTGAGCAGCATGACAGTTAATAGTTAGCGTCTTAATTTGGTGCAAGATTTTTACTTTGAATATTTCCTTGACTCAATATGGGAGTAACCTCGAAATGGATCAAATAAACTAGGTAGTAAAGTATAGTTCAGCCTTAGGAGTCCTAAGATTCTTATTCTTGGATTGGAAAATGGCGTGTGGTATTTTATATTTTACGTTTTGAGGTATTTGAACTGAGTTTTTGTCCAAAATCTACGGTTCATTGTTTTACTATGAGAAAATCAATGGAATGGATTTTTCTTAGCTAGGAAAGCTAGCGTTTAATTAATGATTTTGTTTTTATTCTAGTGGTCATCGCTGCCCACACAACGACTACAGGGGCACTGACCATATTGGGTCCGAACTCGCTTCCACTTCAATGTCGTCCCACTTCACGTCTTCCACAGAAAGCAAGGAACAGTATCAAGCCTACTCATCTGAAGTAAAATTTTAGCATAAAGACTTATTAATCTTAACTTTTTGATTAATAGTTGACTTTTATGTCTCATGACCTTCACTGACTTTAATGCCACCACAGGTGGAGAGACAAAGAATGAAGAGACCACAGACTGCTCTCAAAATGGACTCAACAGCTAAAATGGAAACAAGCTCCTCTTATAAGGATCAATTTCAGCAAAAGGAACTTGAAGAACAGAAGCGGTGAGGTTTAATTGGATGACCAGTGCTTGCTAAAAATTGTAGTGAATTTGATGTCAAAGATTCAATGGAAGAAAACCCAGTCACGCTTGCTTGGTCATGTAACAAACTCTCACAGTCATTAAAAAGACTTCGAAGAAGGTTCCTCCCTATTTTCGAAGTTTTTTTTTTTTTTTTAAATTTTAGGAAAAAGACAAAGATATAAAAGCCACTCATTCCAATTAACACTAATAGGAGAATAGATTTGTATATGATTTTCCTCCTTTGCAAATACTGATAAATCGTGATGAAATGGCGAATATTTTTAAACAAAAATTTCGGCAATCCATTTTTGCCAAAATAGAATGTGAGGTTTTTCGAACATTAAGAATGAAGGGCCCGAAGGAAATGTGGTTCGATGCTTTCCTGGAATTGAGTTCAATCAGCATTTTCGGGTTTTAATTACTAAGTATTTGTAAACGTTTCAAATTGCCTTCTTTTCAGTTCCATGTTCCCAATATCGATTTCCTATTTGTGTTAGTTTGTGAATCCGTTGTCGCTTTATTGGATTTTCTTGACAAAATGCCAGTTCGGAATGTTAAAGTACGATTGAAGAATAAATGAAGTATGATTTGCCCCAAACAACTTTCAAGTTTTACGTTTTTAGCATCATTTACATTTATCTACCAATGAAACGACACTGGGTGTTTGATTGTGGCTTTTAGCCGTAACTTAAGTTTCTTGTTTGTGTTTTGCCTTAGATTTAAGCTGGAAGATTACACAACGCAGATGGGCGGAGTCCTGGGCGAATCGAACCTGGCGGAGACCACAACGAGTACGGGAAATTTCGCTGAAAGCGGAGATGGTTTTGTAATCAGCAGCAGTCAGCGTCATCATCACACGGGTACTTCCGGTGGGGGTGAAATGCAAATCCTGAAATCAACAAGTGCTCATGAGTCAACTTCCATGTCAAGTTCATCCAATCAAAATATTTCGTCTTCCACTCATCACGAAATGTCAACTTCGAGTCATCAAGTCACCTCAGCAGCAAAAGAAATTTCAAATCTGGCATCTAGCATCCGGGAAATACACCGCACAGCTTCAAGGCATCACTGCTACTACCAAAACCAGAAAACAACTTCGCGGAGGAAAGCTAGTGGATGTACCGTACCGTGGACTTTCGATGGAGCCAATTTTAGCATCGACCATGACGGAATCACACTCAACCCAACAAGCTTCCTCGGGTTCAACGGTACTCCAAGGTCAGGCAACAGAGCAGGAATTCATACAGGAAACATTCGAAAGCTCGATGGCCTCAAACATTCAAAATTCCGCTTCTAATTCAAAAGCAGAATACAAGAGTGAAAATATTTTGAGAGGGAGTGACCACCACGGAGACGAAAGGACCACACTTTATTCCATGGACAGAAACGAAATGGTTGGAGGTAACACCTTTGAAATGTCACAGAATAATACATCGGGGGTTACTACTGAGATTGGCTCTACTGCCACTGCACATGCGTCACAATCAATTATTGATGAATCAAAATCCACCAGCAAAATTATAACAGAAACGGTTGAAGGGAGAAAAGAAACGATAGCCTCGGGGAGCATTGCTGGGAAACAGGGTCAATATTTGCAGGCATCGCAAGCGACCTCGTGGATTGACACCAAGTCAGATAGGGACACTACAAAGTCCAAGGCCACAGAGGGCAAAGTCCCCAAAGGTCCACGGAAAATTATTCGGGGTGGGAATTTAATCACCATTCCGGCAGAGGCAGGATACTATGAGCAATTAGAACAAAACTCGACAACTCGACCCCTCAAACCTGCGGAAATTTCTTCAAAAATTCAAAATTCTTCGTCAACATTTACGTCTTCTATTGGCTTCTCCGACTCGCAAAATATTGAACAGAGTCAAGAAATTATTCAAGAGTCAGTTACTTCATTAAAACAGCTGGGAACGGAACTAAATGCGGTTGGATTCCAGCGTCACTCAAAAATTAAACCAAGGACTGGCAACATAGCTTTTGGCGACACGGTAACTGATGCTAATTTTGGTAAGACCTCTTCCACGATGGAACAAGCGACATCATCAGTCGATTTGTCTTCAACTGAAACTCGATCAGTCCTGGAGCAGACAATGAAATCAGCATCAGAGGTGAGATCAAGCGATAGGAGTTCGACGCTGGATGAGGTCACCACGTGGACTGATGATAAAAAGTCGGGGAATCGAAATTCCGTTCTAGAACATGTGATGACCGCCTCAACTGATGCGAGCTCGAGCAAGACTAGTTCAGCACTGGAACGAGTCAACCGTAGTTCATCTGCTACGTATGTTGACCACATTACAGATGTCACCCAAATTCACTCCAGAGAACTTGCAAAGCCCAAGCAAACAATCCTAAGGAGTTCAGGAATAGAAAGCATGTCTAGTGGCACGCTACATGACATGGGTGATATTCAGGGCATGACCATCGTATCTCAATCAAGAAGCTCGATAGGTCAAACAGTGGACAAGACTCAGGCTCAAAGTGACCTCGAAAATTTGACTCGTACTCGGAAGGTTTATGGGGTTGACATTGATTCTAGTTTGTCCAGGGTTAACGTTGAAGCCATTCATGAACAAGAAATTTCAACCGGAACGGTTCGAATTGGAGAAGCGGGAGTTGAAACAACGGAAAACGTCGTAAAATCCGTAACTGAGATAAAGCGAGCCAAAGTCCCTGGAGGGGAGAGGCCAGGGAAAGTAGTAGAAATTGATGAACGTGTTTCCACATCTACCACTTCAACGGATCAACAGACATTCAAGTTTCATGAGATTAGTAGCAGCGAGGCAGAAAATTCTCTTCGGGAGCTGCGCAGGCGCAATGATATTTTGAAATCTGATCAGACACATATGGATTCCGCGGAGAGTCATACCTCTGATGAGGTCAACAAGGACTTGACTCAGAAGCTGAAGGTTGGACAAGTATTGGTTGAAGAAGTATTCGATACAAATACGTCATTTGAGAGTAGAGGTAGGAATCAAGTGAAAACAAAGGCAATAGAGGATGAGCATGTTCAAAGTACAACTGTCTTGGAGAAAACTGAAGACGTTTGGAAAAGCATGCCCAGGTCAACTCCCATTCGTCAGACTGATAACTTGAGAGTAGAAGGTACAGTTGACTATGAGGTCACGAGTCAGCGAGATTTTGACCAAAAGGTACTCACTGACCGAGTGAAGGGCAACAGACGGAATACTTATACTAAAGTAGAGGGTGATTTGTATCTTCAGACCACGGCTCAAAGTATGTTTACTGATCAGAAAGGAGAGCGGCATGACGTCAAGAGGCCCCAGGATAATTTAAAACCGGAAGGAGAATTTTATCAGAAACCACGCGATGAGCAGCTACCACGTGGGGATAGGGCACCTATTAAAAAACCAATCGATAACTTAACAACCGAAGGTAATCATTTGGCAATAATTTTTTATTCGTTGTAATTTTGTCGGAGTAAAATTATGCAGGGTGTCAAATAAGTCCTTTCACTCTATGTATCTTCAGAACGTGCATGCGCAGAAACATGTGTGATACATCGTTTTGAAGGGAGTCCTGACGTCGGCCTCCGACGAAGCTTTCAGGTCTCGGCGCATGTGCGTTTTGGTGGAAGAATTATTTTGACAGAAAAAGTTGAAAACCCATAATTTTTTGAGGGGCAACCTTCGTGCGTTTGAGCTTTGGATTTTTTAAATTCAAAAAATTTCTGGAAACTTTAATCCATGTTCTCAACATATCTCAGGACAACGCATGGTCAAAATCAAGTCTCTAGCGCTAGCTTAAAGACAACCGTTGCATCAGTCTTGCAGCATAGTACTACCGCTCAGAAAGCGCGTATTTCAAATTTAAGAAAAATTCTAGTTTTTTTTTAAATAAAATAATTCTGCCGCCAAAACGCGCATGCGGAAAGATCGGAAATTTTTGTAAGAGGCACCCTTCAAACTGATGTGTCGTGCATGTTTCTGCGCGTGCACGTTCTGGAGATACATATAGATAGGGTGAAAGGCCTTATTTGGCACCCTGTACATGAATTTTTGAATTTTGAGAATAATTGGCAGCATTCTTTAATCAAAGCACCAGTAAAAAAAAGTTCCGAAAAGATGAGNAGGGTGAAACGCCTTATTTGGCACCCTGTACATGAATTTTTGAATTTTGAGAATAATTGGCAGCATTCTTTAATCAAAGCACCAGTAAAAAAAAGTTCCGAAAAGATGAGTCCTGTTGCAAACAGGATTCGATTTTGGACAACATAAATCGATAATAAATGATCAGAGCAGGGGACGTTCATTCGAATTTATAACTTATTGAATAAAAGTGTGGCAGAATTAAATCGATTCCAGTTAATTATAACGGGTGATCAAATTCAATATTCAGATTCCGTATATGGAATGCCAAAAGAGATGGATGTGACTTAAGAAACCCCTAACTGACTATATTTGACCAATAGGAGAATTCTACCAGAGGCCAAAGGAAGTGGCACCGTTGAAAGGCGACCGTGCTGAGATTCAGCGACCACAGGATTCTCTTAAACCTGAAGGGGAATTTTACAAAAAGCCAAAAGACGATATACCAGTGGGTGAGAAACGAAAACCCATTCGACATCCCGACACTCTATTTCCGGAAGGTAATTATTCAGTAAGAATTTGAATATGAATTTGAAAAAGAAACGGAATTCTATTGTACTCCATTGTTCCAAAAATAATATTGAAATCGGGTTATTCAGGTTTTTCCAGAGTTACATTCAAATGCCACTTAAAAGTTGTAATTCTTGAATTTGGAGGACGGAATTGCGTATTTCATTAGATATTTTGTGAATTAGGTGAATTTTATCAGCGTCCGAAACCTGAAGGTCCGATCAGAGGTGAACGTGCTCCGACAACAAAACCCGCAGATAATTTGCAAACTTCCGATGCTCCATTTTATGTAAAACCCACTAATGAGGTGCCAAAAGGCGAAAAGCGGAGTCCAGTGCGACATGGAGACAACCTTTTTCCAGAAGGAGAATTTTACCAGAGACCTGAACATACCCCAGTGGGTCAGGGTGAGCGTGCCCCAACCAAAATTCCTGAAGACAATTTAAAAGTATCTGAAGACGCGTTCTACACAAAAACTGTTGAAAAGTTTCCGGTTGGGGAAAAGCGGTCTCCGGTTAAACATGTCGACAATCTGTTCCCGGAGGGTGAGTATTATCAGAGACCAACGGAACCTACACCAAAGGGTGAACGCGCTCCCGTGAAGAAGCCCGAAGATAATTTAACCATTTCCAAAGATGTGTTCTACCAAAGGCATAAAGAATCTGTACCAGAAGGTGAACGCGCGCCTGTAAAGAAGCCTCAAGACAATTTGACGACATCGGAGGATGCATTTTATACGAAGCAGGTTGAAAATATACAGGTGAGCGAACGCCGGACCCAAGTTAAGCATTCCGACAATCTGTTCCTCGAAGGAGATTTCTATCAACGCCCGATACAACCTACGCCAAAGGGTGAACGCCCAACAGTGATTAAACCTCAAGATAATTTATCGACCTCGGAAGACGCGTTTTATCAGAAACCTGTCCAAAGCATTCCAACGATTGAACGACGAAGTCCCGTAAAGCATACAGACAATCTTTTCCCTGAAGGCGAATTTTATCAAAAACCTAAGAATGATATTCCAAAAGGTGAGCGAGCACCAGTCCAAAAACCGCAGGATAATTTGACAACTTCTGATGAGACTTTTTATACGAAACCTGTATTTGGTGTCCCGGTGGGAGAAAGACGAACCCCAGTCAAACCCGCTGACAACCTTTTCCCCGAAGGTGAATTTTATAAAAGGCCTAAAGACATCACGCCCAAAGGGCAACGTGCGCCTACAAAGATTCCACAAGATAACTTGACAACGTCAGAAGATGTATTCTATCAGAAGCCGGTTCGTGAAGTCCCTGTTGGCGAGCGACGAAGTCCGATGAAACAGACTGACAATTTGTTTCCCGAGGGGGAATTTTACCAAAGACCACATGAGACTGTGCCCAAGGGCGAACGTGCCCCAATAAAGGTTCCTCAAGACAATCTTAAGATATCTGGCGACGCATTTTATCAAAAACCTATCGAAGGTGTACCAATTATTGAAAGAAGAAGCCCGATGAAACAGACGGATAACTTGTTTCCGGAAGGTGAATTTTATCAAAGGCCCAAGGATGTTTTACCGAGTGGTGAACGAGCCCCAACAAAAATACCTCAAGATAATTTGAGAAATTCTAACGATGTGTTCTATCAGAAACCGGTCGAAGGTATTCCGATTGGCGAACGGCGCACTCCGATGAAACAAGCGGACAATTTGTTTCCAGAGGGTGAATTTTACAAGCGACCA
>JABASL010000894.1:2287-13316 GCA_019775825.1 Neanura muscorum | reverse complement strand
TCATTTCGGTTTTCTGAGAAACAAAATTTCTGGATTTTAGAATCTAGAACAATAGGCTGGCCGGATAGGATAGAAGCGATGTCTGATTGGCTTATCTCTTTTCCAGGTTTTGAGAAAACCAAAATGAAAAAAAGAAAGCGGAGAAAGTTTAAAATGCTTTTAAAAACTCACTGTACAAAAAAGACAGCGAGAACCATAGCCCTGCCAACGGCGTCCATGATATCTCTGACGTTTCGAAGGTGATCCACCCTCTACAGCACACACGCACACACTTTTTTCATTGTTTGAAGCCCTTCTTCACGTGAAATCGAATTTGGATTTGATCTTCAACTTTTTCGCTCAGAGACATGCCATGAGAATTCAATCACTACGGCATGGAAAAGAGAAATGAGTATTGCCAAGGGGAAGAAAGAAAAGTTTAATTTTGTGTCCTATTCATGATTTCTGTCCAGTAGTTTGCAGCAAGGGAAAGCAGAGGGCTTATTAGTTTCAGAAAATCTATTCAAAATTTAAATGATATTCCCGGGCAGAGGCGGAAATAGTTTCGTATGATGAGTCAATACAATACGAAAACTTTCTCCTGCCCTCCAGAGAAAGCATCTCAACTTTGTTTCAAATTCAGTTCTCTGACTCCCCGTAGCTGATCTATGAAGTCAGAGAGTCAGATTCAGACAATTTGGTTTATAATAAAGTTGGTTGGGAGAGGAGTTCTCTCTGCTGTACGTAATATAATTATGAGATCATTTTAATTATCCCTCTATTAGAAAATCTAGGTCTTCTTCGGCAGATGGAAAATTTTAGCAAGAGAAAGAACCTGCTTCAGGCTCTTTTTCCTTTTCCAAGCTCCCCGTCGCCGCCCAAAACATTCTCAGAGATCAGTTGTTCAAAATCACCCACAAAAACCTTTTGATTATTTCGCATTTCAGCTTTTTCGCATCTCATTTTACTTTCTATTGAAAGTCAGACACTGTCACCATCTCTATCCAAAGGATTCTATTCAAATCAAGCAGTATTAAATTTACAGTGGGCCAACCTTTAAATACGCTCCATTTCTTAATACACGCTTTTCTCTCAACCGTATTTTTGAACATTGCCTCAATCCCTCCATGTGAAAAATATCTCACAATGCCCCCATTTACAGTTCAATAGAAAAGTGTTGTTAGCACGTTCGGCGTTCATTCCCGAAATAAACATACAACATATTACAGCATGGATCACTTTCTTGCCGACGGAGACCGAACTGAAAGTCTCCTACGGGAACGACAAAACCACAAAGATAGATCCACAAGAAGGTGAACCACAGAAATTCCCCGCGTACAGGAGGGTCTAAAATTTTCCGTCCAGCTGAACATTTTTTTCGGGGCATCTTTTTTACATTGCCGCTTGACCCTAGTCAAGACACCCTCTTTTGGAGACCCTCCACAGTAGGGTGCCCGACGAAACAACACCGAAACCCTGTCGGGAAATCGCACCCCTACGAGCGGCTAAGGATGTTCGACGCCACCCACCCTACCTCCTCACCCACTCTTGGCGGACCACCCAATTTATCCCCACAGTCAATTTGGGCAAGTCTGGTGAGAAACTCTTTAAGTAAAACCGCCAAGATCTACACTTTGACGGTGTAAAATTAGAAAAACCCCGACACGACTCGAACCCCTGCCGTAGGGGCCTGAGATAAACCGTCTAACCAAGGTCTATCTCATGTTCCGACCAAATAAGCGTCTTCTTACAGAATTCAAAGTGTAGGGAAGTTAATAGGGATTAAAGATTTTTACCACAAGTAAAAGCTAGCTTGTAAATTTCTGTACTTTCACCGAAAACCTGAATTGTTGAAGTGAAAATTGCTTTCTCTCGGTTACATAAATTTCGCTGGTCCTCCAGACTGAAGAGCTTCTTTCCTACCAGGGCAATGGGTTTTTGGCTCCAGCGTTCGCAACTATGTCTACATGAGATAAGGTAAAAGTGAAAGTTGGTGAAAGCGGACACGACTTTTGAATTACTATGTAAACATAAAGCGGATGAAGTCTGGGCTCACTGTATTTTTTTTGTAGAGCTTCAAGGCGTAGTAATAGAGTACAAAGGGAAATGAATTTGACAAGGGATATGGAAATAAGTGAAAGATGTCACATTAGGCACACACAATGATCCATGAAATTCTCACCTCTAGAGAAAGTGGTGAAAGGAGACTATGGATTTAGATACAGTGGAGAGAGGCAAATGAACCTTAATTAAAAATTATGGCGTCGAACCTTAGCTAATCTGAAGATTTGTCAGGAGGTTACTCCCAGGAGAAAGTCATGCTTTCTTAGTAGGGAATGCTAGAAATAGCTCAGAGCTCCTCATCCTCATGCATGCGGATAAATCAATAGAGGAAATCCAAGGAAACTAAATTAATTCTCTGTCTATTGAGTTTTCTCGAGCGGCAATGGAGGGTTTTGTACTATGTACTTTCCATGTCTCTTTGACCTTTCTAAAATGGACTTTCATTACCCTTTGATTTCCCTTCCATAAAAGTAGCATTACCTGCGGTTATTCCCCCAGATTTCTGTCTTCCACTTGTTGATGATGATACGACCGTACACTCGTAACGTTGAGGCGTAAGTTTTTCAAAAACTTTTGATCGAAGCAACTCTTGCGGTTCTTATACTGTCCAATGACAGCTAAACACTCTCAACATCCGTTCGAGTTACTTAGAGTTCCAATATTTTTTTGATGTTAGGATTAATACCCAAGCGCAAGGGCACTTTCCTCAAAAACTTGGTCTTGACAGGACGTAAAAAGCACTTTGTCAAAGTTTATTTTTTAGAAAAAAAAAACTAAAGTCCAATGTGGTGGCTCCGTTAGTAAAGATGAGACGCTTGATGAGCGTTTCGTCCTGGTCCGTTTGATCTTTGTGAGAAGACTAGCCTCGTCGCTTTTTCCTCAGATCCAAAAGGACAGTGAAAGGAAAAGTTTTCCTTTCTCTAAACCCGAAAGATTGACTGAGGGAGTGAGTGAGCGCGGAAGAAAGATACCTCTGGCACTTTTCTTTTCCATCTGAGGCCCTATGGCCATACACAAGACCCTTCATCCCAAGGCACAAAAGAGAAAAGAAAAGGGCCCACAACCCAAAAATTGAAAGGATCGCTAGAATAACAAAGATGAAAGATAATGAATATGATGGGAGAAAGTGGAGTAGTGGGTGGGAGATATGCAGAGTGGGCTTTTAAGTTTTGTTCACTAAAACCAAGGTTTTGAATTCTAAAATTTCGTTTTTGAAACGTTGGAAGCCAGGATGTCTCCCTCCTGGGTAACTTCTGCGTGATTTTTGCCAGATTCCGGTGTTTTTTATTCCTCCAAACACCAAAACACTTTTTCCTGTTTTTTTTGTCTGGTCAGGACTATAAAACTCTCGGTACTAGAAACTTTTCCAAGCATTCC
The DNA here is from genome assembly GCA_019775825.1 of Neanura muscorum. Taxonomy (NCBI): domain Eukaryota; kingdom Metazoa; phylum Arthropoda; class Collembola; order Poduromorpha; family Neanuridae; genus Neanura; species Neanura muscorum. The sequence goes on along the minus strand of JABASL010000894.1, from coordinate 9,896 downwards.
AATATTCCAATCTTTCTTAGCAATGACTAGCCTTCACTCATAGTCAACTGTGACACTTCCTAAGATGCAAATGATAAAGTTTGGTTTCTATGCTTCATTCCATCCCCTCTGTCAGCCACCCGCACCAGTACTGGAACCTTCAAATGCTGGAGCTAGGTATGAAGGAGGGAAATTGGAAATTGAAACTTGAGAAGAGAAGCTTTTATCTTGAGAACGTAAGAAAAGGCTTGACACTAAACATAAATTTCATCAAAACTAATCACCTTTTAGGCAACCGGAAGCGGAAGTAAAGTCGAACTAAGGATTTCGATCTTTTATATTCTCAATGAACTTTAACCTGAATCTAAGAGGGTTTTATAGTTCCGTCAAGAAATTTCTAGAAAAGTCTCCAGAATAAAGCTGTGCTTCAACTGAAAAAATATTAACTTAAAAAAAACCTCTACTACAAAATTAATTTACCAAAATTCTAATTTTATAATGATAATTTACAAAAAAAAAATTGAACTCTGGCGGGGCTCTGAGCTCTTATCGTGTCTAAAATATTTTCAAAAAATCCAAAACGTTTAATGCCATACTCAGCATAAACGAAATGTAAAGGGGTTACAGAATGAGTAAATTCAGTATTTTTCTAATGGATCGAATGGTGAGTTTCAGGGTTAGGACTGGGCTTGTTAAAGTAAAGTCAAATAAAGTATTTACATGAAAATTGTATACGATTTATATGATTTTCAAAGGGAATACTTTAAATTCAACCGAATTTATACAAAATTTGGTCAAGTTTTTACCAAATAACGTAATTATCTATCAAATTTGGCTAACTTGACCATTGTATTGCTCAAGTCACAGTTTAAGTTCTGAATAATAAGTTTCGACGCTTGACAATTGCAAAAATTTTTATCCAAAAGTCAAGATCAATTGTTTAACCAAATAAAAGCTACACTGATGTCTTTTGACTCAAATTTTCAATAAACCGTTGTAAAACAGGTATAGCAAAGTCGCGTAGGCGATCCGACGTGAGACAGGTGCACAAGACGTTTCCGTGAAGTAGGAAAAGTTTTTTAAAGTGTGTTCAACTTTCTCCGCTTTCTCTTCTTTAATTTCGTTTTTCTTAAAAACTGGCAAACTAGCCAATCTAAAGGCATCGTTTACATCCTACGGGGCCAGCCGATTGTTCTAGATTCTGAAATTTTGTTTCCAGTTTCTCAGAAAATCGAAAGAGAAAGTTCTACACGCTTTAGAAAACTATGTGTAAGTCACCAGGGACGTTGGATTTTACTACTAGTTAGTAAAATTTTGTTAGTAACGCCTAATTGAACTCTTTTCTAGGCAAATTGCGAAGGAGACAACTCAAAATCCTGTACAGGGTACCATAACACCCAGCCAAGACTTTTACCGCCTTTTTTAATTCCATTCCGGAAACCTAACCTAACCATAAACGTTTTTCCCCAAAAATAAGGTTAGCACATCCTGTAATTCTGTGCTCTGTTTTAGGAGTTTTGAGTCAAAACTTTCGACAGGTATAAAGTTTGAAAATTGATGAGGAAAAAAATTGAAAGTTATGAGTATGAAGTTGAAAGAACTTCTTTTTTCTATTTTGTTCAATCGAAGACCACTTGTAACATAATCAAGCTAAGCACACACAGTGGACTGTTGACCAGGATCCTTGATTGAAAAGTTGAAGAGGATAGAACGGCATATGGACTGAACTCCTCTTACAAGGTGGGTCCAAGCCCCACCTAACGAGTTGTTTTCCATGGCGTTTTGTGGACCCAACTGGATTCGGTTTCGCGTAAACCTTAACTTACCCTAAAGAATTCGCCATACCCTGTAGTTTTTTTAAACATCGCGGCAACCAGCCCTGAAAGATTAAAAGCTCCAATTTCAGCTATTTTTTCACCGTCTCCTAACAACATTCAGATAAAAAATATGGCAACAGAAATTGTCCTTGGATTCATCTCTCTTGAAATCAATCTAATTTGAAAACTCCTCCTTTTACTTTTCCCAGAAAAACTTCAAACTGAACTTTCTCAATTACATTCCAATTTTCCTGAAAATGTTTTTATCTTCCTCATTCCTTGCAACTTTCATGCTCAAAAAAGTATTAGAATTCAAACTATGTTATAATCTTCTTCATCCATCCTGTTTTGAAAAGTCTGAATTGGATCAAGGAATTAAAAAGTAAAAGGATGAGAGAAACAAATTTAAAACGTGGAAAACCTGACTGAGTAAGGAGGCAGGAGAAAGTTCTAATTTTGTGAAGAGAAGGAGAACAGACAAAGTTTTTGAAGGAGGTAGAGGTGGGATCAGGAGTAGAAGGAAAGGAGAAAGCATTAGTGAAATTAAGTGTTGCTCAACTTTTACTTCAAAATTTCTTAATTTTCTCATCACAAACTTTGACAAAAAAGACAATGGAATTTGGAAATCATGTCTGTTAAGGGTTTATTCCATTTTGGATTAGGGATTCCATGGAGGGAGGATTATGTAAGTATGTCAATCCTCTTGGACTTGTTTTGACAAAAGGCGGCATGTACAGACAGTTTTTCTTAAAGCGTTCAACTTTCTCCACTTTCTCCATTTCGGTTTTCTGAGAAGCTGGAAACATAATTTCTGGATAGGAGAATCTGGACCAATAGGCTGATCTCGTCTCTAGGTTTTCTAGAAAACCGAAATGAAAAATGAGAAAGTTGAACACGCTTTAAAAAACTCTCTGTATAAGAATTATAAGTAGAATGGGGTGTGGGGGAGAAAGTTACTTTTGAAAAGGGAGGAGGGAAATTTTGAAATGTGAAAATTGTTCTAAAAAGGTCTTTTTCTGTCATGGGGACTACTTTGCGTTATAGAAGAACGAATGGCAAGCACGAAGGAGTGACAAAGTGTTTTGTGTCTGTGAAAAGTAGAATGGAACAGTAAATACTTTGCTTCAGCCAAAACAAATCTCAGCGGGCCTTTGTAAGCTCCTTTTCTTTTTGCCGCCACTCTTTATGAAGAAAAGTGTATGCTGGTGGAGGAAATTTTGAAATTTACTTTCACCACTTTATTGAGTGAGAAGAAAGACGGAGCAGATGCTGTATCGTGGCTTAGCTTTCCCCCCATCCAACTTCCTCTACATATGGACTCCGTTTAGTCGAAACAGATTGTAGAATGCCCAACAAGTTTAAAGTTGTAAAATGAGATTATGCCTGGAAACGCTCGACTGCTTTCCTATTTTCTTCCACATCTTCCATTACGCCAGGCTTCTGATCTCATTTTTTTCAATTTCCCTTTTGTATTAAAACCAACGAAACACTCGAAGGAAGCTAATAGAATTCAAAGGCAATTTCAAACATACTCCACACGATCACAGTTCATAAAACTCTCACAAATATTCACCTTAAAGATACGAAAAAAATAAAAGAGAAAGTGGAAAAGAATAAAAGAAAAAATGATCTGTATTCAATTGGAAAGGGGATAATAGAGCCATTTGATTCTTTGAAAAAAATATACAGCTGAAAAATAATACTTCCTCAAAATCAGAACTCAAAAGTACTATCATTCGAGTCAAAATACAGATTATTAGGCTCATTGGATCCTGGGCATCAAATAGAAATTATTTATTACAGGGTCAGCAATAAAAAAATGTATTGTAATATTATGCAAAAATTAACCCTACACATAGTTTTTAAACCATGTTCAACTTTCTCCGCTTTCTCTTTTCCCATTTCGGTTTTCTGAGATATTGGAAACAATTTCTGGATTTTAAAGCGTGTTCAACTTTCTCCGCTTTCTCTTTTCTCAATCCGGCTTTCTGAAAAACTGGAAACAAAATTCCTGGATTTTAAAGCGTGATCTACTTTCTCCGCTTTCTCTTTTTTCATTTCGGTTTTCTGAGAAACTGGAAACAATTTCTGGATTTTAAAGCGTGTTATACTTTCTCCGCTTTCTCTTTTCCCAGTTCGGTTTTCTGAGAAATTGGAAACAATTTCTGGATTTTAAAGCTTGTTCAACTTTTTCCGCTTTCTCTTTTCTCAATCCGGCTTTCTGAAAAACTGAAAACAAAATTCCTGGATTTTAAAGTGTGCCCAACTTTCTCCGCTTTCTCTTTTATTATTCCACTTTTCCGAGAAACTGGGAACAAAATTTCTGGAATTGGGAAACTAGAACAGTAGATTGGTCTGGTAGGACGTCGACGACGCCTATAGTTGGATCTGGTTTCCCGTTTTCTAGAAAACCGAAATGAAAAGAGAAAGCGGAGAAAGCTGAACCGCGGTAAAAAACAAAAGACTCTCATATAGTAGTTCAGCATTCAGGTATTCAGACTCAGGCACAAAATTTCGGCAATGCAGACTAAAAATTAGAAATTTCAAACAAACTTACGACTATGATACTCATACCATGAGTGAAAAAGAAAATTATTGAACATCAAAACAGAAGTTTGTTAAATTCAATAGACAACTAGGTACTTTAACCGCAAAATGTTGATTCTTGTCACTCAGATTCAAAATTTTGGATCAAGGAAATAAAAGTGAAAGTTGTGTCGTATGTAATCACAAAAAAAGGTTACTAGAGCTAGAATTATCAGGGGGAAAAATTGTAGAGTCATGATCATAATGCGGTAAAATTAAGTTATTTTTAGTTACTTTACATTGGTCATGTTCCAGTAAAAATGTTTTTTTTGTAACTAATTTAAACTCGGGATTTGCCGTGGGAAATATGAAATATGCGCTTGAATTTCCTGTCTGCTCGTATCCTAAATCATGAACCGAGGACTATGTGTGTGAGAGCTTAGGACGTGAAAGTTGATCCTCTGTTGACAAGCATGCGTTGGTAGAACATGTCTAAACAATAGAAAATTTTGCTTTCAGACTCCAGGGCAGAGCTTGGCAAATTAGAGATTAGTCTTTTCTATAAGCCTATGCAATAATTCTCCTGAAAGTTTATGCAAAAACTAAAAGTAACTTTTATGGAGGATGTGATAATGAAAAGAATCAATGGAATGAACATAGAAATTAGTTGGAAGAGCAAAATGGAGAAAAAACTCGAAGGAGTAATTAAAATTGTGCGCTCTAACTCGGGTACATTTTATGAGAAAACTAAAAACACTTCGTTAAGACCCTTTTTTTTAGACAAGAATTTTTGTCATTAAATTCAAACTGTAAAAGAGAGCCTTAATGCGCAGTTGATCAATAAGTGTTCTGATATGTTCAACCATGGTTCAAAAATACTATTGAAAATACCAAATGTCATGCAGCCTATGCGCAGATTTAATGATTTTCAACCATAAATTGATTGGTGACGAGTATAACTTTTTTTTTTAAATTTTCTCCTCCCCATCGTTTTCTCGGAGGGGGACACATTCAGTACACAGTTTTTTAAAGCTTGTTGAACTTTCTCCGCTTTCTCTCTTTTCATTTCGGTTTTCTGAAAAACTGGATACAAAAATTAAGTTTTTTAAAGCGTGTTCAACTTTCTCCCCGTTCTCTTTTTTATTTGGTGTTTCTGAGAGAATGGATGCAAATTTTCTGTTCTTTAAAGCTTGTTCAACTTTCTCCGCTTTCTCTTTTTTCGCTTCCGTTTTCTAAGAAACTGGAAACAAAATCTCTGGATTTTAAATTCTAGAACAATCGGCTGGTTGGGTAGGACGTAAACGATGTCTTTAGATTGGCTTAATTCATTTCCAGTTTTTGAAAAAAACGAAATGAAAAAGGAGAAAGCGGAGAAAGTTGAACACGCTTTAAAACCCTATGTTACAGCATTAGAGATGGACCAAAAATGCGTTCCTCGGGCTTAAACTAACCTGAGTTTGAAATACTTGCACACATGTTTGTTCCTTCCGGGCCTTGATTGAATCACATTTTTTCGGCACGCGACTAATTTAAAACCCTTAACGATAGTTTGTGACTAAATCAACCGCGAAAGAGAAAAATTCTAGAAATATAAACGTGCAGTTATTGCAGGTTTAAATTAAATAACAATTAATTATTGAAGTTAGAATATTGGACAAGGAGAATGAAATATCTGGAAAGTCTTGGGTTGGGTTTCCTTAGACAAAGTTTTTGGGAAACTTGAACCCAAAACAAGCTTGGCCTAATAAAATAATCCATAAAACTTTTAGTCAAGATGTAAGAAAATGGAAGAAAGAAAATAGAAAAGATCCAGGAAACTTGGTTCAATGTCTTTCCAGCATCTTGAGACATCTTTTTTAGTTAAGGAGACAGTCTTTTTTTTAAAAGTGCTGTTCTAAGCACATTCACAATTTCACTCTGAGCCTCTTTCTTCCATGAAATTGAAATGAGGAATTGTCATATCATCGATATCATCCAAATTCATCCATTTCACCTTTTCGTTTCTGAGAGCAGCCGAGTCTGACGACCCTCCTTGCTCTTCTTCCCCGACGACAGAGGAACTCAATTCTAAAATGTCAAGCTTAGGAAAGAGAAAGGATCAGAAATAAGGGGGGATGAGGGGTAAATTCCCATGGGGGTATTTTCTGGAGGCCAAAAATGACGACGCACAGAAAATCTCCTTTTAAGATCTCTCGACCTTGGTCAGAAAACGAGGCAAATAAATCCTAAAAGGATTTATTTTCATAAATTGGCACCCCGTACAGCGATGCTAGAAACGCCGAAATTGGCAAAAATTTTATCGGAAAACCATGGTTCTGCTAGACATTATTTAACCATCTACCAATCATCCTGTGTTATACCTCACGGTCCTGAATTTAAAATTTAAATTTTTGGAAAACTGTATCTTCAGTTTAACTACAAAGTTTTAAATTTTGAGTAAAAGGCTGAAAGTATTAATTAAGATTTGAAGCCGTTTTATTTTTCCGGGGTTTAAAGAGATTTGAGATGATTTTGTTGGAACAGGGAAGTGAAAGTGGTTAGAGAAAGGAGTAAAGTTTTTATTTTCTTCGTTTTTGTAAAAACAAGAGGAAAGGAAGCTGTGCCTTTCTACGACCCGAGGCCAATAGAACTTCCAAGGACAAAATTGAAGAGGAAGGAATGAAAAGCGAAAGGCGTCTTGTTCTCATTGCCTCTTTTGTCAAGGCTTTACTTCTTCCCAACCCCGCCAACTTTTCAATTTTGGTTCTCTTCTGGAAAACACTCGATGAAAGACGCTCTTTGCTTTTGATCCTTGTGTCCCTTAACACTAAAGGACACGAATAAGGGCTTATTCAATCCAAAATAGAACTTCCAAAGGGTCTCTCACTATTTCTATCTCCAAAATCATTACACAAAAAATACATAACTTCAACGACACGCTTCTAATTCCATGCCAAGCTTACCGTCGCAGCCTGGGACTCGGATTTAACCTTATAACCAAATTCCCCAAAACCCTACCAAACTTGGCCTAAAATTAACTACGTTGAAAATACCTAATCGGCTCATGGCATCCGACCTAATTTTTCCTACAAAATAACCGATTTTCACTTGCGTTTTCATCCAGTTTCGCCTCAAGGTTAATAAACTTGGCATGTATGTACTAACCAGGCAACTGGAATCGGTCTTACAAAATTCGCATATTTTCCTAACTGAAAGAAATTTGTCATAAAAATTTGATCCCGTATCTTGAATTATGTCAAAATAAATCCCTCTATTTTTTTTTCTATCTTATTGCCCTTGACTTGGCT
>JABASL010000893.1:0-13320 GCA_019775825.1 Neanura muscorum | reverse complement strand
TGGAGCCGTGCTGAAGTGGTCACGGTTAATTCACCCCTGACCCACCCCACCGCCTGCCTTGAAAACGTTTAAAATGGATTTGCGAAAATTTGCCTAAAAAAATTTGCCTAATTTGCGAAATTCACAACGGACTGCGGCAGTGTTGAAATATCGGTGGTATTTTGACACGAGGTGAGTACTTGGTGGGGCAAATGTTGTGGGGGTGGGGCGTTGGATGAGTTGTCCAAACGAAGCGAATGAACGGGCGACTTAGAGCGCGAATTTTATGCAGGGAGACTATTTATTTAGCAGTACACATAGTGTACTGCTGCTGTAGTAGTGCAGTATACTGCAAATAAAAATAAACAATTACTGTGCAGTGTTTGGTTTTTTATTGTGATTGTGAACAAGTGATGGATTCAAAAGTATTTTGCATTTATTTTTAATTATAAATAATTAAATCTCAAACTATTTTTGAAATAATTAAAGTAACGTTATTCTGGATCTGGGCCTTCCCGTATACCTACCTTTGCCGTCGTTGAATAGAAGTTCTAGTAACGTGGAATTAAAATTTTCAAGTGTAAGACAGGTAGGTGAAACTGAAACGTGAAGCTTGTGAAGTGGAAGTAGTCGAGCCCATCATTTTTGTTGTAATTTATTTAATAGATGTTGGCGGCGTTAGGAATGTCAACTCCAATTCTGAAAAAGGAAGTTTTATTACTCTACCGCCAGATTATTCGTTTGGGTCAAAAATGGGTAGCGAAAAACCCTTCGTTCACTTCCGCTGAGCAACAGTATATTCTAAAAGAAGCCAGGAATCAGTTCCGCAGTAACAAAAATATTTCCGACGTAGAAGCAATAAGGAAACTTATTACCGAAACTCAAGATCGCGTCGGTATTGGTACGCAGCAATAATAATATTAATATTTATTCAGATAACTTCTCGTAATTGTATTCAGCCGTAAAATTCACAATTTGGGTTTACAGCACTCCATTACCAGAACCCTTATCCTCGACCTGCCAATGTACCGCCAAAAACATTAGCTCTCAAAGAAGGTCACCATCGAACTAAAGATAGCCATAGATTCAACAAACTCGGGTAAATTTTAGGTCAAGTTCGAAAAGTGTATCAAAGTTGTATTGTCAACAGTGTGATGTGGTAATGGTTTGGAGTAGTGAATATGTAAATAAAGATAAAGAGATCTTCAAAGGATCACTTTATTTAGTAGTTTAGTGCCGGTCCGGTCGGAAATTAAAAACCATTTCTGACTCCCGCGACCCGCAGGAATTATTATGTCAATTATTGTGGGAATTTTTCCGTCACTAGCCAAAGGCATTTCTATGCTTTTCGACCGGAAAAACATTGCCTTGACTTTACTCAACCCCATCCTCGAACTTTTGCAAACATGTTAATTAGAACAAACATAAATTGGAATAGAATTGGTTCTAAGAATGGATGCACAAAACGGCACGAATAGATGAACCGGGTTGGTCGCGTATAATTTGGGATCGATTACGGATCACTAGATTAGCATTTTAGCGTTGGCATTTTAGTGACAATATTTAATTCTTACTGCCGTTGACAAGTTTAGAGTAGGATAACATGCCTTCCGGAGAACGTTACTTACGCTAACTTGAGTATTTTCAATTCTTAAGCAACAATTCAAGCGATATTAAAGAATGTCAGAATTCACTAGATCACTAGATGACGGTTTCTCCAAACCGAATAAACGCAATAGGCAATAACCCCGGAAACGGTTCCCTCGCAGCACGGGAAAATATCCTATATCAATCGAATATGCCGTTCCAGTAGTTAGTAGTGGATGTTGTTTCGATACAGACTCGTCCTTAGGACTGAGGATATGAAGGTCTTACAGATCCCGCTGGTGCCGATGCATAAGTGTTGAGTGACGTCGACTGACCTCCGTATGGTGGAGGATTGTCTCCCGGTTTCGGTACATAGTGGACGATTCCCTCAGATGGAACAAAAGATGGTGATGATTCTCCTCTTTTCAGTTCATCCATGAACGCGTACACGACCCAGAGTTGGTATCCTTCAATTCCCAGACTGAAAAATGCTCCCAATACTTCCTTCACGATAGCCACGATAACTATAGATGTATTTCCACCTCCGTTACTTGCATCCCAAACCCAGAGTGCCAGTCCAATGTTGAAGATTTTGAACAAGATGTAAATTATCAGGAAAATAATAGTAACCACCAACCAAACGCGACATTTAGATATTTCCTTCTGCAATTACAAACATAGGCTTAATTCGTAAATACAAAATGGGATTCTGACTAGAGGGATTCCTGATCCCTCTAGTCAACTCAACACTAAATAATTTATTGAAGCGGAATAATTTTCCGACTTTTGCCGACAAACAGAATTTTTTTTAAATGTGAGTTGAGTTTTTCTGGCCCACGTACGATCGGGCTTGAAAAGTTCAATGGATATTTAGTGCTCTGAACCATCGAAAATGACTAGTACCGTCTTAGTGGTTTTATGCTAACTGAAGTTACCTTTCTCGCTCCAAGAAACAAAATGAAAGACATGATGAATGAGACTAGGCAAGACAGGACGAAAATGATCGTGATCACCAAAAGAAAAATTCCAATGACTGCAACTAAAACAAAGACAAGCTGTCGTCATTGTCTACTTAGAATTGAATGGAACCAATGGAGCGTTAAGTCCCCAGGTAATAAATCCTAATTCCATACTTGTTGCTTCCTCGGAGCTGGGCGTGGATTCCATTTTAACTTCAACCAGCTGACCATTATGGACCTCATATCGACCGGTTCCGTATTTATTAGAGTCCCCAACTACTGCTAGTGCCACACTCACTCCAATCAAGAGGGAGACAAAGTACCAAACTAAAGCAATAAGCGAAATGGCCTGTTGAATTGTAACAAAACAAAAGGTCAGGATTAAAACTGGCACTAATAACTGATGTATCAACGGTATCAACAGAAAAATTCAATGAAATGCAAATTACCATATTCACAAGGGCCACAATGGTTACTCCAAGTTGAAGCTTGCAACAGCACGGGTTCATTACCGCCATTGTGAAAATTATACGTTTTAAACAAATGTAGAATGGAAGGATTTGGGAAGAATGAAAGCTGCCGCTATGAGTTACATAACTTGTAGGATGTCGAGCGAGGAAAGGGTGCACAGGAAAGCTTTTAGGAATTAAAATCAATCGACTTTTCACTTTCTGAATTCACGTCCACAGTGGACTATGACTGTATGGATTCTGAGTTTTCCATTTTAAATACATGAATGAAGAGAGTGAGAGATGAAGAAAGCAAAACGGGAATCCAGCCAGAGGCAGACCCAAACCCCTCCTTTCCTGCCTGCAAAATTAGGTTATACCTAGAAGTTTCTTTTTTTAAACACGAATTAACTAAACGCTTGCGCTTAAATCATAACAGCGATTAAAGTATGTTATAATAAAATTTATTCCTGTAGAGATTCACATGAAACCTTGTATTTGATCTAGAGTATGTGTATCCGCTTACTATGCTGGAACATTGCCGTTGTCACCCTTAAATTTTTAAATTAAATACCTTGTTAAATTAAATTTAAAGCATGTAATTTTCATACCCTTTTTAGTAGTGCGGAATTATATGTACATATACCAATACCACTTTACAGAGAGGTTAGATATTAATTCAATGTACTGACGCCAACCTTCAACCTGTAGCTTCCTGCTTTTTTGAGAAGCTGAAAAATAAAACCCGAGAAGCATTGAAGTGGATTGGTTGGTGGATTTGATTGAGTTATACCTTTGAGACTCGATGAGGACTCGACTGCTTTTAAAAATCGAATTTTGTACAGGAAACAATTTTTCCCAAATTTATAGTTCCTCGACAAAAGTTTCAACAACAAAAATATGGATTATCATAAAATATAAAAAATATTCAAGTTTTGTTTGACACGGGCAGTTCAATCAAAATTGTCCAAAGGCAAACTTAAGCTGGGCTTAGTCTTTTTAATCGCTAAAGTTTCAGTTTGTTTCGCATTTTTTTAATATCAAATGGCAGATCACAGTAAGACTAAGCTCAGCGACTCGGGAAATTCAAGCACGCTTACGTTTATTGCAATTGTTCCCAAGTTCTATTTTGAAAACTAGGATTTGTAGCAACCCCAATTTTTTTCTAATGATTTTTTGTTGCAGAAATTTTCACTTCAGAGATTTCATATTTATGCAACATGGAAGAAAGGCAAAAAGACCAAGCCCAAAGTGATCAATTATCATTCTCATTCATAGGAAATGCCTCTCGGGGAGGAAGGATCCCACCATGACGCATTTGGCAGTTCACAAAGCGAACGTTTCGCTGATAAATACGCAAAGAACACCGGGCCTTTTGGTTTATTTTATCAATCAATCACATTCTAAAAACCAGTATTAGTTTCTCAGTATTCTTTCTTAGTATTTGTAGGTACTTTCTAATCTCTTCTTCGTATGTTCATATGCTGAGACTGGTATGCAATTTGTAGCGTTGTTGGCATTTGCCCCAAGGGGTGAAACCATAGTTTCGTGATCTGGATGCACGAAGTAAGGAATCGACTGCCTCCATATTCGTTTGTTTATTTCAATTTCTGGAATCAAAACTCGATGAATCTGGAAGCAGATAAATTTAAAGGCGAACTGCATTATGGTTAAATGGCTTAGAGTAAAAATAATAGTTGTTTCACTTGGAACAAAACATGATACTTACTGTTGCTGGATATCTTCCCCCTGACCAAAAGTTCAGTAAATCTCCGGTGTTTACAAGAATTGTACCAGGAACAGGAACCGCTGGGACCCAGACAGCGTCTGCCCTTAGTACCTAACATGGCATGTATTTATAACGTATCCCGTGTAGTTTATAGACGCAACAAATCTTTAAGAAAGTTGGGAGTTATACCTACCTCAAGACCTCCGATGTCATCTTGAAAAAGAAGTGTGAGTGTCCCGTAGTCAGAATGTGGAGAACATCGAACTGTTCCTGGATCCACCTCTCCTTGGATTGGTGGATAGAAAATTGATCTGAAGGTCGTAAAAGATTCCACATTGGGATCCGTAAATGCTTTTGATACTTTGTTAAAGAATTCAACATCGTCCAGCTGCAAAGCTCTAGCAAGGATTCTATGCAAAGTTATAATTAGTGGATGACAAGCGGTTCCTAATCGTAGTAAAGCGGCAACAAATCCAGGACTCTCTGGAATTGGTTCTTGATCTTCGCCACACAATTCTTGGTTTACCGAAATGTTTATGTCAAAACTTTCTCGTAATTCCGCCGTGTATTTTTCCCCAGGTTCGAGTCTAAACATAAAAATCATAGTTACAGTACAGCAACTTGTAACAAAATAATAATTTCAGATTTTTTTAGCATTACATTTCTCGGCTTGGGGAAACATATCCAAATATTTTCGGCATTTGTTTCGCATTATTTCTCTTTCGTTTCTGTTCGGAGAGAATAGAATTGGAGACTCTTCTCAAAGGCATCATCCACCTTAAATAGAAAATATTGGCGTTACTGAACTATTTGTGCTCGTAGGGTCAAGTACACTTTCAGAAAGCGGAAATGTTTCCCAGGGATCAAATCAACTATTCACATATTTTAATTAATGCTATACTTTCAAGTGTACATTTTGCTTGAATTAATTTTAAAATTACAAGTTTTTGGGCAATGCCGTGATTTTTCAAATACACAAATCCAATCGACGCAAGGACTTGATCCACTTGGGCTGAAATGGACTTCCAATCAGCTTCTGAGGGGTCAGATAGCAATGACCCTATGTCAACCACAGGAATAGAGTCCATTTCTCGCGAGAAGATTACCACTAAATTGAAATGACAGATTAGCTAACTATAACTCAGTTCCTCACTTGTTGTTGGACTTGTTGTTGGGTCCAGTCATACGACTAAACTGACTATGAAGTTTATTTAGCGATAAGCCCTGACACTTAACTAAGCTTCTTCATTTCGCTCTTACATAACCACTAAAAGGATAATTTAGCACGATTAATTGGAGATGTTACAAATTAAAGCGTTTGGTCACTCCCTCTTAGTCTTATTATAAACGAAATATTTTTTGCCTGCCACTAAAAAGTACCACAGTAAACATGCCGTTCAGGAATAAGAGAACATAGCTATTAAAGTAGTAAAATCAATTCATCTCACGCTGTTACGGGAAATTATTGGATTGTAATTGTCGAATTATAACAGTACGGAAAGTTTCTGTTCAACTTTGTCCGCTTTCTGTTTTTTATTTGGATTTTCTGAAAAACAGGAAACAATTTCTGGAATATAAACGAAATATTTTTTGCCTGCCACTAAAAAGTACCACAGTAAACATGCCGTTCAGGAATAAGAGAACGTAGCTATTAAAGTAGTAAAATCAATTCATCTCACGCTGTTACGAGAAATTATTGGATTGTCGAATTATAACAGTACGGAAAGTTTCTGTTCAACTTTGTCCGCTTTCTGTTTTTTATTTGGATTTTCTGAAAAACAGGAAACAAAATTTCTGGAATTTAGAAAATACTTATTTAATTCGTCACAGTAGGCTCAACAAAGATTGGTAGTTCGGAATTTTGAAAACTGAGGTTTTTAAATTTCCAGAAAATCGAAAAGTCGAAGAAAATTATGCAGATCAAAATCAGAAAGACGCAGTATTTTTTTTAACACCATGCCAGATAAAAAAACGTAACATTTAGAATCGTGGTGGACAAATTTGTATTCATTGCACAAATTTGCGAAAACAAAGAATTTCCTTAAAAAAAAAAGATTTAACACGATGAATTAGTGATGGATGTGTCTTAAGAATCTTTGGCACTTGTGGCTTCAAATCGTTTAGAGATTCGATGTGATTCGAGACAATTTCAAAGGTTTTTTCTGGACACTTTCTGTTTTTGCATGTAACTCTCATAAGAGACTTTCTCTTGGATCCAGTGCTCGACCTATGGATTCCTGTGAATTACATACCTGCTAAATTAAATGCTATTTTGTGTGAAGTACCACTCAACATTAAGAACATTACGACGAGTTCTACTTGTCCCACTACTTGACACTAAGAACAAAAAATTCAATAATTTATATTGTATAACGCTAGCGTAGTAATTTTGTCAAAATGTTTTGTTGTCTTTCCTTGTTTTCCAAGAACAGAAAACGAAAAATTCGGATGCAAAAACCACATTCAAATCAAATGTAACGGGAAGCGTCCTCGGGGGGTCCTCTGGGTTCAGTTATAACTCAGCCTTTTAACTTACACTTTCCCTTCCCAATACATTGCAGTAAGGATGAACTTTGAATTCCAATTTTGAATAAAAATCTTTGAACATATAATCTGTGAAGCTGTTAATTAATGGAGTACTTACTATTAATTTTGACCCGCTTGCTTCTCGTATTTTGGTAGGTAAATTTTGGGCTACTTGATAAATTATTTTTATTTGAAATTCTTTTTGATTTTTAAAATTTAAGATAGGATTGTATTTTTATATTTACAGGGTTGGAGCTATATTTGGAACAACATTTCTACACAATGATAACGGAAATAGAGGTGAATTGTTGCACAATAGAGGAAGAAGTTATAGGCAAATCTTGGACACTAAACAGACTTCCCTAGTGAAACAAAGCATCGATGCTTCCGGAATGATTATTAAAAAGCTGGACACAATGCAGAAACAATTTAATTCAACAACAACGGACGAGCAGAGAGAAAATGAACAACTTATTAAACTTCTTAGTCTTCCACCAGATTACAACAAGTTCGAACTTCCAGTGCTAAGTGAGTTAGCACTAAGGTCATACAAGAACTACAAATAAGAAATTAGCTAAATTATTCGTTATATCAAAAAAATATATATTGCAGCAAGATTCGGAAAGATCGTACCGCTTCCTGTGTCCGTCGGTATTCGAATTCGTAACATTCGAGCAGTTGATGTACTCAACGAGGCAAGATTTGTTTTGAACAATACTAATAATGTTATCTCATTATGAATACAAGGCACGCACTAAACTAATTGGAATTGAGTCTATTTGGTCAAAGATTGTCTTAATTTTGGACATGATTTTTTGATATGATGCAGGAAATTGGAATGGAGCTTGACTTGATAACTCATTGGCACGACTTGGCCATTAATAGACACAATGCTCGCGAAAATGATACGACAAGAATATTAGATTCAGGATTTCTGAAAGAAATATGGTGGCCTAATTTAATTTTCAGTAAGGTCATTTTATTTGTTGAGTTGAAGAACTCAGGTCTTTTAGAAGGGCAGACTTTAACGAAAACGAAAGAAAACTTTAAGGATTTATTGTAGGCCGTACAGTATCCGTTGTTCGTCCAGATTTGCACGGATCCTATTTAATTCCACGACCAGTGAGGTTAAGTATTAATCCGAAAACTGGAGAAGTAGAAATGTCCTCCAGGTAACTCTTACGTTTAAAATCATGAATATCTTGAATCGTTTCTTTTTAATTCTGTTCCTTTAGGCTCGTGCTCAAGCTCTACTGTCCAATGAACTTTCTTTATTATCCTGCAGACACACAGATTTGCCACGTACGTTTACGTTCATGTGAGTCTACCCAATAAGTTTTTGTACCAAGTCCGAAATTCTTCTTCAGCGCTAACCCGTGCCACAGTAACGACGTACAACATTGCTGGCCGTAATAAATCGGCAACAAGCGCAAAATGATTTTCCAAAAATTCAACAACCTGCTTATAATTAATTATCTAATCGGAGCAATCGTTATTCTATTAACACAAAATCCTTTTTGTTAGACGCTGAAAGCCGTGATCGTATTGATCTGAAATGGCATATAAATTCCGGCGGAGTTCATCAAGCATATTTCTTCAACAGGGGTCATCCGAATTATGACATTCACATGCATAGTATTATAACGGAAGTCAGAACTGAATGGGGCGTTACGAATACAAGCAAGTTTCTATGGACTTTCGTATGACCGCATTAATATTTGTCCCACTGAGCTTACTAACCTTTGACATTTTGATTTTCATCCTGTGCCAACAACCACTCCTCTGCTTTTACGAATAAATATATTGCCGGATTTCAGGGGAAGAAATTTTGCTAAACTAACATAAAAAATTCAAATTAAACGACGTTGCTCTTCAAAATTTAAATAGTCTTGAACTAACAATTTTGCTTTTAAAATACCTAAAATCTTGCACTCTTCCGAACTCATTCCGAATTTTGTTCTCAGGTTCAGATTATACCTACTTGCAGTTTTCACTATCAACAAGGAGAAAGCTGAGCTTCCACATAATGCAAACATACGTGCCGAGCATATTTTTAGTGGTAATTACGTGGCTTGCATTTTTTATTCCAACGGAATTATTGGAAGCTCGTATAGGCATTTCGATGACAATTCTCCTCACCCTTACTGCCATGTTCGCTTCTATCAAGTAAGACAATTGCAAAATCGCGATTTGAAATCCAAATAATATTGCTGCAAAATATTTTAAAAATTATGAAACCTTGTTATTTGAAATCTCCTTTTAAAAAAATTATTTTAAATTTTTTTTCTCTTCAATTCAGAGAATATACACCGCCCGTATCATACAGGAAATCTATTGATACTTGGATGCTGAGTTGCATTGTGTTTGTGTTTCTAACACTATTTGAATTTACTTTCCTCATGTATTTGCGATACGTCAATGAAAAAGCCCAACGAAAGGCACTGGAGTCGGCTTTGGAAACACAATCAGTCAAGGTTTTAATTAACTTTAATTTCATATAAAATTTCGTTTAAATATGTAATTAGTAATTGTGAATTAGACAGACGTTAAATTTTTATTTAAAGCTTGACAATTCTGACAATGAGCTAAATGAATCCAAGATTTCCTTGCTCCGAGATCATCACCAGATGGACGTGGAAAAGCTTCATAAAGTTTCGAAATTGTACCGAGTTGCTAGTTATACAATTGAGACGTACGGATTTATTACAATTTCAATGGGATTTTTAATTTTCAAGTAAGTATTGTTGTTGATTGATTTAATTTCTAAAATGGACGTTTTTCAACTTCTCGTACTGTTTTACATTTTAGTTTGGCTTACTGGCCGTGGTTGTTAACATACTCGAACTATGGCTCGTTTTCAGTGAATTTTACTTACAATGAACCCATTCCACCCGACCCATGAATACCAGAAGCGTGTGTCTGTCGTCTACACTTTTGGACACAATCAGTGAAATGGCGGGTCAAACTATGACAAATCATTCCAAATGTATGCTTAACAAATGTTTTTACAAATCAGTTTAAAATGTAAAAATTTAACAAAATGCTTAAATTGGGGCGTTGTGAATCGGTTTGGAACAAAATGGTTAAGTTAGCAGAACTTAGGTTAACCGATTTAACAGAAACGTCGAAACATAAATCGCCTTTAGATGCTGCCTTTAGTAATTTCGAAATAATTCAGTTAAAAAATTAAATTATGAATTATAACCAACTCGGATTTGTGATCTCGTTACAGGTATACCGCGAGAACTCTTCAAGTCATCTAGCTTTCATTTGAAAACATGATTTTTTTTTCTTGCTTTCCCTTTAGGAAAAAGCGACGTTGAACAATTTCTTAAATCGAGTATTTCTTTGTGGGTGATTTTTTGTTTGTTCAAGTATGATAAATGTGAATGCCTTTTTCCTGAACACATTTGTCTTTGCCTCGATTGCATTTGCAATCACTATACTTTCGCAGTTTACACTATCCACTTTTGGCAGTGTTCAACCTGCTTAGCAAATCACTACACAAACGTAACCATTTTGTGCGATGAGTTCTAAGTCTACATAAAATCTCGGAATTGAAAATTTTAAGAAGTTTGATCCAGAAAAGAGAAAGTCTAGTCGGCAAAAGAATAATTCCTTTTCTGTTTTACTTGTGCAGTTCATTTTAGTTCAAATTTCACATGACGAAATCAATTATATTACTTGATTCATTCAGAAAAAGTTTGATGAGGTGTAAATGTGTAATAATCAATGTTTGGTCTATTTCCAAAACGTTGCTGCTAGCTTAGGGAATTTGGCGGAGTCCAATAAATGGAAGAAGTATTTGAGTTGCAATTGAGATCAATCCGGCTGTGGGATTCCTTTGGTTGATCTACAGTTTCATTTTCTATTGTTTGAGGAATGGAAGGGGTTGATGAAGAATAGGCACGTCGATTAGCCACATTCCTTAATATCATATCATAAAAATGTTATTACAAAATATGTTAGAAATAAAAAAATTTCAAACCCTTCAAATATCATCAACAAATTGATTCAAAACAAAACTTACAGTGTTGATGAGGATTTTTTCCACAAAGCTTCCATAATTTCATTCTTTTCTCCTTGAGTCAGAATGCCAGAAATAGATTTGGCTTTAGTCCTTAAGAAAATAAAAACCGAAACTGTCATAATCATTTACTACAACACAATAGTACGAAATTGCAAGTCAGATCAAAGTTACTAGAATAGCGTATTGCATTTTTACCTTTTTAATTTGTTTGAATGATTCTCTTTGAGATACTCCACAAGAAAATGAATGGCCGATACAGAAATCGGGGGTCCAGAGATAGCGAACTGAAAAACAACAAAAGTAGCTCCTTAAGAGTAAAAGCGCAACATGTTGAACAGCCAGTCAAAACAGCATCACGTTTCGAAGCGTTTCAAAGACCCTTCAAACATATTTTCCGAAAAATTGTTTTACATATTGCTTAACAAATAATTTGACTTAACGCCCTGACCAGACGTAACTTTATGCGGTCACACTAATGGAAAAGACTATTGAGTTCTGCTAAGTAAAATTTTCAAAATTGCGTTGGTAAAATTATGTCTTAAATTAACCGACCGTGGAAGGAGGTGGGGCTCGTAGTTCCCTCAGATCAAGTGTTCTGTAGAAGTCTAATTGACCGATCTCTGCCAAACTTGGGACTCTTCCCTCCGGATTTCGCAGAACGAATTCCAGTACTTCACACGCCTAATCAAATATTCAATTAGTAAAGCTGACTTAAATCACTAAAATGAATAACACTACTAAATTTAATGAAAACTACGAATTAAATTTAAATTCTGTTTAAATTCAGTTCAATTCTGATTTTTTTTTTACATGTTTTGCGGTAATAAGCAACATACCTGCGCATGATCTTTCACATGGACCCAATTTTCTAGGGTAAGTTGGGAAGAATTGGCTTCATAGCCAGAGCACATTGAAAAAAGCACGTGCGCTGCAAAACACGACAAGCTATTACGACAATGAAATTCTAAAGTTTAATTTATTAATTAATTAATTTTATATAAAAAAAAAAAAGAGTTCTAAATATTTTTTAAAACCTACACACTTACCAAATGCTATTGCATCCATTTCCTCTGAACCTAGTTCTACTGTAGTGTGATGCTTAAAAAAGTATTTCTTAATTGGTTCATGGGAGAACAGAATGTTGTCTAAGCCTGAGAATCTAAATCAATTAAAAGTTTCTAAACCAATGTTGGCCATGATGTTTTCAAGAGTTTATGATGTGACATTACCTTGCAGTACCATACTGGACGAGAATATTTCCCGAATGAAGATGCAGTCCAATTCCAGGAGGAAGACCTTTCGATTTAAACTCCAATATAGCCTCTAGCACTTGACATGACAGTCGTTGCACTTGAGCTTCATTCAAGCCATTTCCACTTTTCTTCCATTTCCTTTCCCAGGAATCTGTCCAATCACACTACACAAACAAAATGAAATCTAGAAACTATAGCCAAAGAATAAAGAATTTGAACACTACTCATCAACGGTATGCTAAAATATGCATCCGGTTCGGAATTTAGAAAGCTTGAATTAGATGACAACTTACAAGGTCTTCCCAATCCCATCGAGTTCGACCATGGGACCCATGCATACTTGATTACAACACAGTTTTGACACATTATTAATAAACAATTTTCGTTTTAACATGGCATTCGATTTTAGTTCTGTTTTTTTTTTTCAGAAAAGGGCATGGGAGTTCGGGAATTGAGACCTAGTGAAAGAGAAGCTTGAAATTTTTGGGTCTGGTTCTCTTCCACTCTTTCTCAACTTTCTCTGTTACTTTCTCTCAATTTTCGCTCTCCCATGCACAAACTATTCAGAGCTGGAAATACGATCCAAATCTTCTGAAAAAAAAAGAAAAAAAAAGTGAAATCAAATTCTACGTTGAACCGAAGCTTTTTATCAATTTAAGTACCAAATCGGGGTTGTGATTAAGTAATGTTCCATTCTCATGCACAAACTCGATGGGCATGGAATACCTTGCCTAATTAGTTGAAGCCAAATTGGATGAAGCCTACATTGTGTGCAACGCTGGATCAACCGGTTTCACTTTGTACACAT
>JABASL010000892.1:0-13327 GCA_019775825.1 Neanura muscorum | reverse complement strand
AAAAAAAGTTGAGAAGCTCATATTTATGACGGTCAAGGTCAAAGGTCAACTTACATGAGCCCTTGCTTGTAAATGATGTGGTGCAGGATGACGCATCCCTGTCATAATTCCCATTGGTCCATTTGTTGTAGTAGTTAGAATGACCGTGGAAGGCGGTTGAGTGAGACTTGCTTTTCGATTCTGAAGTTCCTCATTTCTTGAATCTACCTTTGTAATTGTGGTTGCCATTGGAACTTGTGGAATCCTGACTAACTGTGCCTGGATTTGACCTGGGGATGGAAGATGTTGACCAATTGGAAGTTGGTGGCGTATTGGTCTAAGCGTCTCTTGTTGAGGTCTCATAAGTGGTGTGTAACCAGCCTGTGAAGTTGGATACATTCCATGGAGCCTTCCAGCCAAACTTGTTGGAGGACTTTGAGCTGTAGGGGTCCTTAAAGGTCCAAAATTGAACGAGGGACTTGAGACCGTTGGTGGAAGTCCCGCCTGCCCAAAACTATCTTTCCGCTGTTGCTGATGCGGGGGCGTGTGGGCGGAAGATGGACTCTGTCTCCTAGCCTCTGAACCTTGGAGCATGTGATGTTGTTGCTGTTGAGCTAAAATGGCGGGTAATCCCTCATTTTTCTGAATTTGAATTTGGTAAGCCTGTTGATCTTGTGCAATTCTCTCAAGTGATCCTGCTCTTTCCAATTCCGGTTTCTGACCTCTACCCTGGGGTGGAGCATGTAGAAAATGAACTTTCGCTAAATCTTGGCCTGACACGGGTAAAAATTGTGCCTCTTCTGTTCCCCCTGCCTTGTGTGTTAAATGTCCCGTTTGAGGATCGATAAGAAAAGCTTCATTGAGGGGCCCATGAGTATCTGTTCTGGTTTCAATCATTGGAAGATTGACCTTGTGTTTGTTCGAATGCAGAATGTCAAGGGGAAGATGCGCCTGCGCAGAATTAGCTGGAATTCTCCTTGTAGGTGAATTTTGCCTACTTTTAGGAATAAGACCCAGTTCATCACAATCTTTACTCCCAGATCTTCGTTTTCCCTTCTTTCCAGCCGGAATTGGTTGTGGATAAATTTCTGTTCCAGATGTTTCAACCCATTTGAAATTTTTGATTACATCTTCAATTGTATCATCAATACTACTACGTGGAGCCGCTGGTGGGGTCCTTATTGTTGGTAAGGGCATGGGCCCTTGAACCTGCGCTTGCGCAGGAGGAGTTGATACAATTTGAAGGGGCGCAAGCGCAGGTCTTGGGCTCTCTAACTTCAAAATCGGTGATTGCATTTGTACGATTTCGGCAACAGGGACTTCCACACTGATTGGCTGTTTCAATTGCTCTGGCACTGGAACTGCCATAATGGGAATTGGCCCCCTCCCCTTGGGTGAAAATTGTGGTGGCCCTGGAGGTGCCACTGGAGGTGGAGTTTGTCCAAGTAGGGGAAGTTTTTCAATAACCAGTTCCAGCAAGCCCGAAGATGCGGGTGACCTTGTTCTTGGCGGGGTTCCAGCAGGCTTTGGTTGTTCCTTAAAAACTGGAGAAATAGATGGAGGTGTTGGGGTTGGCACAACCGGTACGGGTGGCACCGTGCCAGTGGTACCATCGCCCTCGTCCTCAGAGTCCCGAAATTCGTAGACATCATTCCCAGAGCCACCCCCGCCCCCATCAACGGCTTCTACTTTTTCGGTTGTTTGTGACGCCTGTTGTGACGCATGCGCCGAGGCTGACAAAATCTCCTCAGCTTCCATTTTCTTTGAATTTGCTACCGACTGTTTAGCCATTTCTAAAACTTGATGTAATTGAAGTGAAGCTTCCTCACAGGTCAACTTCCGCTTCCTTGGGGGTGACCTACAGCTCTCATCAATCAGTGGCTTGGTTTCTGGAAACAGAGTTGATGGTGGCTCAATTGAACAAACTAGTTGTGGGGATTTGAGTGGTGAGAACCAGGTGGAGGTGCAAGTGTCTACTGGAATTTCCTGTTCTGATTGTTGTTCGAAAGAAAGAGCGGGAGATGGTGGTTCTTCAATAATTCGAATAGTTGGTGGGGACGCACTTCTTTTTTCAATTCTTTCCTCCACTTCCAAATCATCATCATTCCCAAGATTTTTGAGTAGAGCCGCCACTGCATCTTCAGTTTCCTCTTGTGAAATTGAAGCTTCATCCTTAAGGTCATCTTTGATCAAATATTCAGAATCCAGGTCCCTGGTTGGTTGAAGTTGGGCCAGGGTACTTCCTAGTGTACACACAGGAACTCTAACCGGACTTTTCCTTTCCATTAAAATACTTTCAATGGCCTTGTCCTGCTCCACCAAACTGTTACGCTTTTTTCTCCTCTTCTTCTAACAAACTAGCCGCAGCCGCTGCCGCCACCGCACCTTCATCAATCCCTTCTTCTTCTACCGGAACCTCCACCACCTCAGCCTTAATTTCAACCCTTGTGGGGGGAAACTCATCATCCTCATCTTCATTTCCTCCCTGATGCACTAATAATTGCCTCACTTATGTCAATCTTCAATTTGTCATCATCATCCTCATCAGAAGAGAACATTGACCTTCCAAGTTTCTCGTCAGGGTCATCTAGGACAGGTGTCACAACCGGGGTCACGACAGGGGTCACATGAATCGGACTACTGATAACTGGATGTTGAACCACCATAATTGGCTGCACCTGGACAGGAATTTCAACTTTGTGAGTATTTATAAAAGGTTTTATGTCAAGTGGCTCCTCCTTTGGTTCGGGTGGTCCCACGGGCGAGGACACGGGTGTACTAAATAGGGAATCAATATCCAGTGGCGCATGATCCCTTCCCTGGCATGAATCCCCACTACGCTTGGATTTCTTATGATGTTTCTTCTTCCTCTTTTCGGGGGATACATCCCTTTGCGCATGCGGTTGAGAATGCTGGGGTATATGGAGTGGCGCATGTGATTGAGAATGTTGTGGTGGCGCGTGCGCCTGTGGTTGAGAATTTTGTAACAGCGCATGCGCCCTAGAGTCGTTCCCAGGAAGCGTTTCAATGGAATCCTCTTTTCCACTCTTCCCTGACAAACTTTTGCGCTGTTTGCTCCTGGCACTCTTGGATTTTTTAGAGACTGGAGTTTCCTGGATGGTTTCCTTTGCGGGCTTGTGAATGGTTTGAAGTGGAGGAGATTCATGTGGTGGCTCAATGGTTGGAGTGAGGCTGAGGATAGGTTTTGTATCCTCGTATTCTGATCCAGAATTGCTCATAGGACCAAACAATAAATCTTCCATTGTTGGCTGATTTCTCTTTCCAGGATCCCGTTCCTTCTCAGCGGAAACATTCTTTAGATTTTCTCCACTACTCAAGCGTTCTCTTTTCCTTTTACTGCTTTTACTTCCGCTTGAACTCAAATGACCATGATGGGAAAGTTTCTTCTTGATTTTCCCTTCCTTGCTTGAGCTTTTACTCACTTTCTTTTCAATTTCCTTCTTTTCTTGCATTTTTTCATGAAGCTTTTCTTGCATCTTTTCGTGAAGCTTTTCTTGCATCTTTTCATGAAGCTTCTCTTGAATCTTGTCTTGAAGCTTTTCGTGAATCCTTTCTGGAATCTTTTCTTGCTTTTCATGTATTTTTTCATCACATGAGGAATCCGAAGTTTCAAAAATATGGCGCATAGATTTCTGCTTCTTTTCCTTCTTTTTGGCCGTAACTACGGATGTAACTTTGACGTCTTTGATACTTGTAATACTGTTATCAGATTCTGTGTAAATATCCGCGAGGGACTTTCTAGAAAAGCTGGATTTCTTACTCCCAATTTTGGCTACTATTGGCTCAGATAAAGAATCCTCATCTGATGATTTTGTATCCACAGAACTAATAACGGTTAAAGATGGAATTTTATGTTTGATACTCATTTTCCTCTTTTTCAATACAGTAGGCCCACTATCTTCATCTGAATGATTAAGAAAGAATGCAGAACTTCTGAGGGGAGAAGATTTGCTGGATTTCTTTGATGATTTGAGACTCTTTTCACTTTTGATGCTTCCATCCCTCGAAGATTTACTCTTTGGCTTTGAATGCTCAATCTTCGGCTGTTGTTTAACAATTTCAGTCTTATCATCTTCAGATGAAGATGAACACAGGCCAGTTATAATGCTGAGTGAGGATGCACGAGGAGTAGAAATTGGACTGTGACTGCTGTGACGAANAGTAGAAATTGGACTGTGACTGCTGTGACGAAGGCGATCATTCTCCTGGCAAGAATCTTCATCATCACTCGAATTTGGAAAGCGATGTCGACCGTCCAGAGAAAAACGTTTCTTTTCATCTCTTTTGGCTCTGAAAATGCAAAATAACATTGAAATTTGTTAATTGAAAATTCTGTCTAAGGTTAGATTTAGGTTAGGCGAAGGAAGAGAGAATAGAAATTTAAACCTTAATTTTAATTTTCTTTCTAAATTTGAATAATAAATCCGTCTTAAAAAAGAATCCCACTCATGTGCAAGAAAAGTTTGACTCTTGCTTCTGTACCTTGACTTCTTGAGAAGTTGAAGCGAATCCTGGATTTTATCTTGTCGCTTCTGTAATTCTTCTTCCTGTTTCCGAGGAGCAACGTTTTTACAAGCTCGATTTGTACCTTGCTTTGACCTTGTCATACATTGATACATATTCATCCACAACAACGTCAAATATTGAATGATGTTTTCGTCTTTCTTCTTCATCTGCAATGCAAAACAAATTCAAATTAGACGCTTTAAAAAATAAATTTAAAAAAAAATATCCAAAAAATTTAGAAAAAGTAGTTTAAAAATTAAAGCAATAAAAAAATTCAAAAAAAAGTATCGAATTTTTTTGAGCATTAGAGAATACAAGAAAAAGTACTCATAAAGCATAAAAGTATATATTAAAAATTCGATTCGAATAGAATGTAGAATAAAAAAACTGACCAAACAAGCCCGTCTAAAAGACTGGGTTAAAATTATCAATAAACGTTAAAAGTGCACAAAAAATAACAACGTCAAATATTGAATGATGTTTTCGTCTTTCTTCTTCATCTGCAATGCAAAAAAACAAATTCAAATTAGACGCTTTAAAAAATAAATTTAAAAAAAAAGTGTTCAAGAGAGTGGTATTTTAAAAAATTCAAAAAAAAGTATTTTTAAAAAAAATATCCAAAAAATTTAGAAAAAGTAGTAAAAAATTAAAGCAATAAAAAAATTCAAAAAAAAAGTATCGAATTCTTTTGAGCATTAGAGAATACAAGAAAAAGTACTCATAAAGCATAAAAGTTTATATTAAAAATTCGATTCGAATAGAATGTAGAATAAAAAAACTGACCAAACAAGCCCGTCTGAAAGACTGGGTTAGAATTATCAATAAACGTTAAAAGTGCACAAAAAAAAGTCAACTTTGACAAATTTTAAGCTTCCCACACCACTTGGCAACGTAGTTTAGGTTTAGGTTTAGGGTAGGTTTAGGGTAGTTATGGTAGTTTAGGGTAGGTTTAGGTTAAATTTTTTTTAAAAAAAGTAGCTAAAAATTTGTCTAAAGTCCAGCTTTTTTTTTTTGTGAACTTCCAACGTCTAGTCCAAAAATTAACCCAAAGCATACGTCTAGGTGGCCCGTTTTTTTTCTCTAAAATCCAACATGTTTGGGCCGAATCGACATACCACATACGCTTTGGGTTAATTTTTTGGGAGTAGTGAGTAATTTTAACCCCGTCTGTGGGACGGGCTTGTTTGGTTTGTAGAATAAAAACGAATGGGATTGATGTTTGATTTGAAAAGATTTTGTATGTTTTTTGTTACCCGTTGAGCTATCTGTGTCTTCCACAACTCGAGATCTTCTTTTTTTCTGTTCTTTGTTTTTAATCCTTGTATTTTCTGTCTTGTGAGAGTCCCCAGGAGCCGAAGAACTGTCACCCCCAGACTTCCGTCTCGATTTCCCACCATCTCTCTTGTCGCTTGTCTTCCCTTGACTTGAACATTTGAGAGGCTTGTCTCCTTTGTACTTGGTTCCTCCAATGGCCTCATCTTCATCTGAATCAAAGTGATTGGAAGGGAATTTGACTTTATCTCGATTTTTACTCTTGCCACTCTTGTCCTCCTTGCTCTCACTCTTACGATGATGAGAATGAGGAGTGGACGAGTGTTTAGAAGGAGATGAGCAGCTTTTACTATTTTCCCTTTCTTTAAACACTTTGTCACTCTTGTCTTTAGTCTGAGAATGGGAAGAACATGTCGAACCCCTCTTCTCACTCTTGTGATCATGACTTCGAGAAGAAGTCGTCGAAGAAGTTGACTTTGATCTTTGATGACTCTCCTTCCGGTGGATCCTTTTATCCTTGCTACAATCCTTCGTAGATTCCTTTGTGGGGTCCTTAGAATCCTTTCCAGAGTCCTTAGAATCCCTTCCAGGGTCCCTAGGATCCTTCGTAGGAGGCCCAAGGGCACTTGGAAGCTTTTCCGGCTTCCTTTCTAATTTGACCGAAGAATGTGACCTTTCTCTTGTTATTTCCTTCTTTTCCTTTAGTTCCTTCGGCTGACTACAACTGGATTCCCTTGATTCTCTACGTTCAACTGATCCACCAGAACTTACACTTTTCCTTCGACTCACGTGGCAATTTTCATGACCCAAGGAAATTTCTTCTCTCTCTTTTTCTTCATCTTTTTCAAATTTTTGCTTTTTATACTCTGCAAAAAAAACAAAAAAAAACAAATTAAAACAAATTCTGTCCAGAAATTCTTTCATTTTTCTCTACAAATTACTGAAAAACCAGAAAATTTCCATTCTTTAAATGCCTCAAAAATCACCAAAATTTAATGTTACTCTAGCTTCAAAAACCACAAAATTTTCATGATTCTCTAGTTTCAAAAACGACAAAATTTTCATGTTTCTCTAGCTTCAAAAACCATAAAATTTTCCTTTTTCGCTTAAAATGCTTCAAAAACCAGACAATTTTCATTTTCCCCTTTAAAAAAAAACGCTTCAAAAAAGCATAAAATTTTCACTTTTCTCTAAAAAAAAATGCTTCAAAAAATCAGAAAATTTTCATTTTACTCTAAAAATGCATAAAAAAATCGGAAATTTTTTAAACCACAAAATTTTCATGATTCTCTAGTTTCAAAAACGACAAAATTTTCATGTTTCTCTAGCTTCAAAAACCATAAAATTTTCCTTTTTCGCTTAAAATGCTTCAAAAACTAGAAAATTTTCATTTTCTCCTTTAAAAAAAAACGCTTCAAAAAAGCACAAAATTTTCACTTATAAAAAAAAATGCTTCAAAAAATCAGAAAATTTTCATTTTACTCTAAAAATGCATAAAAAAATCGGAAATTTTTCGTTTTCTCTAAAAATGCTAATACAAATTTCTGCAAAATCAGAAATTTTGCAATTTTTGGCAAAATATGATTTGGGTTTTACAGATATTTTTTACGGCGTTTATACCTGGCTCTGTATCAGTAATGCTAAGTCGTCTCTTCCCCTTAAAATCTTTGTCTTTCTTTTGGTTTTGGTCATAAAGAGAAGGCGTAGATGCAGGGGTTGGGGTGACAGAAATTTCATTACTTTTCTCCTTGACCGAACTTTCTTTTTTCTTGTCTTTTCCATGATGACTTCCATGCCTATTTTCATGATCATGTTTTACGTCATGCTTAACCTCCTTGACCTCGTGCTTGACCTCTTTGACCTTGTCTCCATCCTTCTTATCCTTGCTCTTGGATTTGGATCCCTCTTCCTTTGACTTGGGTAAACCAAAGCTAGATTTTGAACTTTTCTTGTTTGGATCTTTCTCTTTTTTAGAATCTTTTTCTTTGCCACTCTTTCCACTGCTACTGCTACTTGAACTTCCACTTTTCAACGTGGGTGGCACCGTACTTTGTGCCGTAGGAACAGCCACCGGAGGACTCTGCTGACGATTCTCTTCTTTTGCTTCAAACTTTGTTGAAATTTTATTTGGTTGTGGTTCAGCTGAATTACTAATGATTGTCAATGAGGAAACATTCTTGGCTGGAACTTCAGCGCAAGCCGTTTCCTTCAACTCACGATTTTTAACCTTCGGCTGATCTTCTTTTCTCTGTTGCGACCCTGTGACCCCTTCCTTGGAAGCATATGATTCCATACTGATTTTCCTAAAACCCATGTTAGTCGCCACGGCCGCTGGAATTGAGTTACAAGGATTTGGTAGTGGACTTGGTGGCACAGCCACAACCCCTCCAATTGGCTTTTTGCTATCTAAGCTCATTGATCTCTCAACCATGCGAGGAATTCCTTGGTGAATTCCCGGGGGTGGGGCTGATTTTTGTGTGACCAGGGGGGCTTTGGTTCCCTCATCCGTTTCACCTTTGACCACATTGACCTTTGAACTCTCCTTTAGCTGCTCCTTGGCAATTAGATTGAGTGAAGATGAACGGTAAACTGGAGGTGGAGCAGGAGGAGGCGGAGTGGCAGATGGTGCAGAGGAAGTTGGAATTTTTGAATATCCTTGTTGAACCCCTTGTTGAAGCCCCTGTTGGGGTTTAGCCAGGCGAGGGTCTTTAGACGTCCAGGAATTTATTTCCTTTCGCTTGATAATTGAATTTGGTAATGGACCAGCCGTTGGGACGTAAGGGCCACCCCCACCACAAGAGGATCCTGTGGGTGTCAAGGGTATTTTAACGGGAAGTGAAGATTTGGTGGGTTGATTAGGTGGTGATTCCACACTGTGTGAGATTGAAGGTTGACTTGAAGGATGAGCTGATTGACCTGAAGGATGTCCTGGTTGACCTGAAGAATAACCTGGTTGACCTGAAGGATAACCTGGTTGACCTGACACGGAATGTGACCTTGGATTTGTTGGTGTAAGTGGAAAGACATTTGAACTTGCAGTACTTGAGGCTGAGCCAGGTGTTGTGGGTGGAATGGAAGAAGTAGAATTTGCTCTGCCTGTAAAATTATTTCTCCAATCACTTAGACTAGAACTGCTTAAACTTGTGTCATTTAAACTCTCAAGCCTCAAACTATCCTCATCAAATACACTTCTTTTGGCTATGAGGGATTTTGTAATGTCAGATGGTTGTTGACGAAGCTCATCTAGGTCAATGGCCTTTGACCGGGTCAACCATGGTTTATCCAAGTGTAAACTCAATCTATTGGGTTCGTCCTCCACGGAATTTGACCCCGCGTAACTGAGTGTTCGTGTCACTGACCTACTTCCACTATCCCATGCATCAAATCTCTGATACAATTCCTGTAATCTCTGGGTCAAGTCCTCCTCCCCACGGGGACTTCCCTCACAATCTGAAGATGGGGGTGAAACTAGCCCTTCATCATCATCCCTCTCAAGAGGATCTTTGTCCTTTTCTCTTCTAGACTCCACATTCAACTTTGACCTTAGTGAGGTTGGTGGTGAATGGGATTTGTCCAAAGATTCACTGGGAATATTTGACCCATGTTGACTATTTGTACTTTTGGAGGGACTTGAGAGGGAAGACAAAGATTTGTCTTCTGTTGCCCGTATCGTGGAACATTCCTCGGCAACTGAAGAAATTGTGGGTGAAATCACAGATGAAGGGGATGAAGGTGGGGGTGGAGTATCCAGAAGTCCAGGTAGATCAGATAAAATTGATTCTTCCAAAACAGGGGATGGAGAATCCCTATTTTGTCTAATTTCTGAACAATTTGAATGGCCCTCTTCCGTGGGTTCATGCGGAGTTGTTGGATTTTGTTGTGTTGGGGGCGTTGGAGGCCGATGATCCGAATCTTCTTCACTACTTTTGTCACGAATAATTGTTTCTGGAGGATAAATATTTCCAGATGAATTTGAATTTACCACGACAAAGGCTGAGCAGTGAACGTTCCCTGAATCTGCTGATGAACGACGCACTTTGATCTCAAATGCTTTTCTACGAGGGTCCAGCAATACTGAAAATAATTAGCACGTTACTTTGGTACAAAATAAAACTAATTTCCACATGGAAATTTATGCAGACACGTGTGGGCCCAAAATTAATGTTAAATGAAGTTAGAAATTATTAAATTGAAACTTACAGGGTGAGAGTTGTGTTTGATTTGTTGGAGGGAATGGTTGCAGAGCAAGTACAGTTCCATTACCAATTCCTGAATCAGGTGACACCTTTTGGACGGTTTCAGTTTTAGGTTCAGGTGAAGTACTTGACACACCGTCAAATACACTTTGTGACTTTGAACTCCAGCGATACGACCCACGACTCTTCAAAACTCCAACTAAAAATAACAAAATACGAAATGTTACGTTTCAGCGCCAATTTGCTGCTTTTTTTTAAACCCAAATCTTCAAAGTCGTTTTGGAGCAATTTAGTTGACAAAATTTGGTAAATTTTTCGACAACTCTGAAAAACTGGTCAAATTTTTTTCGACCGCTCATAAAACTGGTCAAAAACACTTTGAGATTTGGAATTAGCGTAAATTGGCGATTTGGAATTAGCGTAAATTGGAGATTTGGAATTAGCTTAAATTGGAGATTTGGAATTAGCGTAAATTGGAGATTTGGAATTAGCGTAAAATTGTGGTACGTGGGGTGGGACTTAACGTCGTTTGCTTCCAAAAAGTGATGGTGGGTGAAATATTTTTGGCTTTGTACCTGACTCATAGCTGGTGGGTCCATGATCATCTCCATTGACAGTAATGAGAGCAGATGCTGAAGCATGTTTATGCAGATGATTTTCATAAGGAATATTTTCAATCTCACTGGGTTCACTTTCGACACAAATGATGTCGGACGAAGACGTAACTACGGCAGAATCCGTCTCATGACAACTGAGATCAATCTTTGCATTGGAGGATGAACTCTGCTTTGCTTTCGAACTTCTTCCAACACTCACACTCAAATCTTCCTCGTCAACCACATCCTCATCTCCGAGTCCGTTGTACCGTGAACTTGTCCAACCGTTGCAACTATCCTCATGCTTAACATCGTTCACTAATCCAACGTTACGGCTACACAGGGTCTCGGCAGATAATTCACCAACGGCTTTTCCATCATCCGATTCAATATTCCTGAAAGAACAAAGTACACTAATACTCATTCAATTCATTCAAAAACTCATTTTAAATTTTTTTAAAAATCCCGCTTTCACTCACCTGTAAGAAACTCTACGATCAGCTGGTATATCGCTAAATTTCCTACTACCAGACCTCCTACTTTTACTTGTTGGTCCTGGAAATGTATTGAATAAATTTTGATTTGGAGAATCATTTCGGAGATCAGGAGACAGGCGAACATTTTGTGTTGGAGTGAGAATCCGATCAAGGAAGAGTCGAACACAAGGAGCGGATGCAAAATCCACGTGAAGTTGTCTACCCTTCTGAATCCAATTCTTTAGTTCACGAAAGGCCGTTTGAGCGGATGAGATCTAGAAAGTAAGGTTTAGGTTGAGGTTAGTTTTTAGGGTTATTTAGGGTTAAAGTTAGGGTTAAGTGTTTTACCTCTTCAAATTGTACCAAAGCAAGTATCCTATCTGAGTCAATGACTATTCTAGATATAGCACCAAACTGACAACAATGACCGGTGATTTGCTTCTCTGAAATTCCACTGATTCCGTCAAGGAGAAGGGAAGTGGACACTGGATTTCTGTAGAATGAGATCCGGGTGTCCTTTGATTTGAAAGCGTGTCTCACCCACTGAGCTCGATTTGCGCTTGCAATGTCCACAAACTCAATGATGCCACAGGAACTGCCAACTTCCATTTTACGCACTTTGGCTTCCTACAAAAAGAAATTAAATGTCAATCAATCTCCTTTCTCTTGAGACTTATTTTACAAAAGTGTCACACTGTCCCGAATTGTCACTTCAATTTCCCGTCTTGTCTCAAAATATCATCAAAATATCATCAAAATATCATCAACCTTACCACAATATCACCATATTGTTCAAACGTTTTCCTTAGCTCGGGTGCCGTAATGGAAGGATCCAGACCTGTCACATACACACTTCGAGATGGGGTTGTTGTTGCAAATTCGTCATCAACAAACGGCCTAAACAACATACAAAAATCAACATAAAAAAGTGATAGCTCATTGTTTTTCAAATCACGTAGTCGTCATTCAAGGTCACGAAATTCATTTATTTTCTCACGCTCTCCGCCAACTTTTTATTAACCCAATTAAATAATTTGTTTACGTTACAAATTGGTTTAGTGTTAGGGGGTAAGAGATAGGTCGGGGTTTAGATTTAGGTAGGGGTCAGGAGCTAGCATTAGGTAGGGGCCATGAGCTAGCATTAGGTAGGAGCCAAGAGCTAGCATTAGGTAGGAGCCAAGAGCTAGCATTAGGTAGAGGCCATGAGCTAGTATTACGTAGGAGCCAAGAGCTAGCAATGGGTAGGGGTCAGGAGTCAGGAATCGGTAGGAGTTAGGGATATGGATAGGTACGGGTCTGGAGCCAGGGATAGGTAGGGGCCAGTAATTCGAGCTTGGTAGGAGTCTGAGATAAGTAGGGGTCAGGAATTTGGGCTTGGTAGGAGTCAGAGATAGGTAGGGTTCAGGGGTGGTTAGGTTCATTTATTTTCTCACGCTCTCCGCCAACTTTTTATTAACCCAATTAAATAATTTGTTTACGTTACAAATTGGTTTAGTGATAGGGGGTAAGATAGGGGTCACAGATAGGTCGGGGTTTAGATTTAGGTAGGGGTCAGGATTTAGCATTGGGTAGGGGTCAGGAGTTAGATATAGGTAGGGTTCAGGGGTGGTTAGGGTTCAGGAGTTAGGGACATCTAGGGTTAATTAAATACGTATAAAAAAGTGAGTGAATGAAATTACATACCTGTTGTCATCTTCCGTTCCGCCGAGTGACTCTTCGCCGCCACTTGCTCTTCCCATTGGCTGATAGGGTGTCACCTGTATTTTGCATCCAAAGAATAATTTTTCCTGAGATAGAGACACAGCTCTTGATGCATGTTCAGGAGATTTAAAGCAAACGACAGCGTATCTGTCAGGTCCTGACCCATTGATTTTGACCCATGACAATTTCCCATGTTTTTTGTACTCGTGATAGAGACCATCTTTGAGAGAAGTGTCGGAGGAACGTGAAGGTAAATTACGAATTCTAATGGACGACGCTACTTCCAGCGTTGAAGGAGCTCGGTGGCTTTTGGACGACTGAGTCGTATGGTTAGGATGATGACTCGACGTCAAACTCCGGCTAACAATCAACAAAAGAATTAATATTTTTATATTAAAAAGAGACATTGGTTGGATGAGCAGAAATGGAGAAAGATTCTCTTGAGAAAAGAATGAATTCAACTAAAAGGGAAGAGAAGCATAAAGTGACAAAAAGAGAAGAGAATTTCTACATTTTCTGAATAGACCCCACCATCACCCTCACTTCTTCCATTTTCCTCAATCCAATAATGGATTTATTA
>JABASL010000891.1:0-13330 GCA_019775825.1 Neanura muscorum | reverse complement strand
AAATAATTTAAACTAGCCAAAGAGGGCATGGGGAGACCAATTTTATAAATTGAGCTCCTAGCTTCCGTTGTTCTTCAAACCATTTCCAACGGCTTCTAACGTAGTTGCCATCCCATATTAATACTTAAATTTAAGATTTGAGTGAATTTTAACCCGAATAAGAAAACTTTACCAAATTTTACTGAAGTCTCTAATTTGTCAGCGAAACGGGATCAGTATAGCAGCTTTACGTTTAGCGATTCGGCGCTGAATATTAATTTTTTAATCGAAGACTGACCGCTTTACGTTTCTGATACCCTGAAACATTAAATCAGCTAACGCTTCAGTCTCTGCTATTGAAATATTTCTCATAGTACTCTCCATATTCTACTAAGCATTGTATCCAATGGCGCAAAATTTGGTCTGTGTACATCGCGTTTTTCTTCTAATTTTCCTTGAATATGCCAACTCAATTACATGCAGCTTAACCTTAAATTCGGTTGTGCAGGAATTTGCGCATTGCCGAGTTTACTACTTAATACCCGATTCTACTTCGGATCTATATCCAGCTGAAACCCCTATATACATTTTACAATTACCTGAGCGTGAAATAGAGGCTTTTGTTACCGAGACGCTTGCTCGGACACATTCGGTATGCCTGGAGCTAAAATTCCCTATTAAAGAAGCACGGGAACAGCTGTACTGTAATGTTTATATTTACCTGTTCTATCAACTTCAAATAGAATTACAATTTTGTTACAGAAATATGCTATTCAATTGGAATTACTTTCGCTATGAGGTTGTTGGTTTTGTCATTATTAGATTCGAACTGACAGATAATCCAATCATCTCCTGTCGGACGCCTACCCCCCTTATACTTTTTGAACTTCAAAATAGCTCTATTGCAGCGAAACAAAATTTGACCTCTGTCACCACAGGTCAAGAAAATTTCGCCTACAAGTTGAATCGCTTCGTGGAATTTACTGGTAGCGGCTTCTGCAATTTCTCGAATCTAAAACTTTGTTTCCATAAACAACCTGGCACTCGACTAGAAGCAAATAAAAAAGGAAAAATTAGTGCCAATGGCGGCAGTTACAAATTAATTCCAAGCTACTGTGTCGGACAAAACGAGGTTTTGCTTTCATTGCAAGGTGTTGATAAGTATGTGGGCTCTCCATTTGATATTGCTAAACTTATTGGAGATAAATCTGATGATGGTCTCCCGAACTCGAATTTTAAAATTATGATTATGACGTACATAAAAGTAATGCATTCGCTAGTCCACGCGAAGACTTGTATTCACAGAAACTTTCTCGATTCATCAAATAGCACACAACCGTTTTACGCTAATTCACTGAAAAAAATTTCAACAGTAAAAAAAAATTTAAACTTTATTGCCGTAAAGAATGCTGCTATCAAGGATAGATTAACCAACTCCCAAAAGTTGTATACTCCCTGTCTCTATGTTACTCATATGGTAAATATGAAATTTGTAACGTGTGATGGAGTTCATCGCAAAAATTTGGGTAGCAGCTTGGATTCGTATACGGTCCCATATGACACAGGTACATGGATTTGGATAATTATTTCATCAGTGACCATACCAGTGACACTGCTTATTCTGGGAATAAAAGTGTCGAAGTGTACTGAAATTAGTCAGAACCAGTTTTTTATTCCGAATCCATTAGGGTTTGTATTACAGCACGCTTCTAATGTTTTCTCATCGACTGTTACCTTATTTATTGACGTTGCGCCTTACTTTTGTTCTAAAATACAGAGGGCACATAACTTTCGATTAGTATTGGGCACGTGGCTGCTGACACTTGTTGTACTTGTAAATGCCTACAAAGGACTCTTCACGTCATTTGTTTTGGCACGCCCAAAGGCCACATCGACATGGACCAAGCTTGCCGAACTTCAGAATTTTTATATTATTGCAATGGGCGACGACTTTCGTGTACTTTTAGACGCTTCAGGCCTTACAATACCTGGAAATTTTTATATAAAATTCAGACACTGTCAGTGTTTCAAATTTGGAGTTGTCCCGCCTGTAAAACACCTGGCAATCCTACAGGCGAGCTGCAAACAATTTCCTGTGGGGTCGCATCAATATATGTTTCTGCAGGCGGTTTCAAAAGTTCGACCGTTTATGTCAATCGAGGAGTGTACGACTGATTTCATGAGTAGACTAGATGATGATCAAAAAAGTACGTGGCATTATGTTACCAGAAAAGAAGAAAACGGGCCGGGTTTGCCAGACGTGCTACCCTTATCCGGCGGATATTTTTTAAACTTTTGGGATTCCCGAATACAATTCAAAGACGGTAACATTTGGGAATATATAGAGAAAATTCAAACTTGTGACAAGGTTGCAATGTTTGCCACAGAAGATCAAGTGCAAGAATTTATTACTGCTGTAGAATACTACCAGATTATAGCAAATGAAACTGAGGATTTCAAAGAATTTTCAGTTTCGAAGGAAATGATTACTAGTTGGGTTGGTTTTATGTTTTTGAGTGTTCGGGCGGGTGATCACCCAGATCGTATGAGACTCGGGCTTCAGGCTACATACGAGCATGGAATTAGTCAACTTTGGGACAAGTGGTATCAATTCAGGGAAGAAAAAAATAGTAAACTAGAAGAGAGAAGGATTGAAATTGAAAAATTTAAGAACCTCCCTAAAATCCTCAAGTTGGGCACGAATGTTGGAACAATGTTTTTAATGTGGGGAAGTGGGATAATCATTTCAATAGGAATCGGTATTATAGAAATTGTCTGTGGACCACTTACTGAAATCTTGCTAAAAACAAAAATTAACTTTTATAACTGGTCCTGGTTTTACTATTAGCAAGTTATTCCCTGATTATTATTATTCTTGTAACTTGTAAAACTTAGGGAAGTAGGATAATGGTTTCAATAGCACTCGGGAGCATAGGAATTATCTGAAGTCGACTTTTTTTATTAATACTATTCAAGTAAACTGTCAGATCCCTCAGAACATTGTGTGGCAAGCAAAAGTAGGAGCTGATCTTGAATTGATAGTTAACCCCCACGGGGTGAAGGCTACGCTACTAGACATTTTAGCAGATTAAAAGTTGACGAATTTTTTCCAAACTTGCAACTAGCGTTACAACTTGTAAAATATGTTTTCGCAAAGTATTTGCAACCTGTATATTTACACAGATCAAATAAAACGCCCTGCACGTCAGTTTAAAAAAAATTCTTAACAATGGGCAATAAATTTTAGTCATATAGCTAACTAACTTTAACAATTTTAAAAGTTGTTGATTCCACTCAATAAAATTATAAAACAAAATTGAATTTGAAACTGAATGTTTCGTATACGTCGCGTGAGAACAAGGGTAGTCGATATAGGCATGCTGGGCGCCACATCTTTTGCCATCTTTTGGGGTTTTATGAGCGCGCGCTTTAAAAAACTTTTGACGTAGGTTTTCAAAAAAATGTAACCTTAGAATTTTCGAGCGAGTGGTTTATTCTGCAGGGGTGGACAATACATATTAGACAACTACAAAATATGAATTTCCATAAAAAAAACTTTTGTGGTATTTTGTCGCAATTGTTGCTCGTGAGTCTTTGCAGCACGGGACAGGAGGCAGCACAAGGGAGAGATGAAACAGAGGTTTCGGATGGAAGTGAAAAGAACTGGGCTCCTACTCCATTTAAAAAAACCGAAGGCGCAAGGCGGGGAAACTGTTAAAGAAAGCACTGAAAACAAAATTCAAGCAAAATTTTTGCAACATGATTTCAGCATTTCTACACTTTTTCTCAATATGCCTTCGCTTGTGTGTTTATCTGTTCAATTACTTTTGGTACCTGTCATGTAATTTCAAATCCAATTCTAGTTTACCTTCCAAGGTCTGACCTTCCACGGTTGTTCAAATCCTGACCCTGAGTGAACCTTTAGGGTCACTTGGAGTCAGGTCAGGATCGGGATGGGGCCATCCGCTTGGGAGACAAAGGGTTAGAGTTATTTTGGGCCAGTTCGGATATACCATTAAAATGGCGTGTCCATCTTCATCTGGTTAAGGGAAAAGATTGGTGTTATTGACATTTTGACCCGTGACCCTCCCACTGGGTGAAAAATGGAAAAAAAATTTCTCAAATTTTTTCTGCTTTTACCTTCCAAGGTCTGACCTCCCACGGTTGTTCAAGTACTGACCCCGAGTGAACCTCTAGGGTCACTTGGGGTCAGGTCAGGATCGGGATGGGGTCATCCGCTTGGGAGACAAAATGTTAGAGTTATTTTGGGCCAGTTAGGATATACTATTAAAATGGCGTGTCCATCTTCATCTGGTTAAGGGAAAAGGTTGGTGTTATTGACATTTTGACCCGTGACCCTCCCACTGGGTGAAAAATGGAAAAAAAATTTCTCAAATTTTTTCTGCAGTTATGCAGATATTTTTTAGCAGTTTTTTGTGAAGCATAGGACAGAAAGGTAGTAATGACTGTTTGGGAAGTAATATCCTTTGTCATGCATCACTTCACGACTTTATCCACTTTCTCCGTTTGAGTAGTGTGTGAAGAGGGAGAAAGTAATAAATTTTAATAGGTCAACAAAAGAGTGTCCAAAGAATAAAGAACAAGAGGACTCAAGCTGAGAAAGTGGCGATAGACGAAATAATGTACTGTTTAGCTTACTCTCTTAAACGTTCCCGCCAGTTTCCTAAGTTTCCCTAATTGTATTTACTCAGCCAAGTGTCACTAAATGTCCAAGGAGACATGTCGTTTGGCCTAAAAGGAAAAACTTGTCACTTTGTTATTACTGCACAACTACTTTCACCAAATTTCTCACTACTCCCGTAGTCTTTCTTTTACACTTTACATACATTTACATTTATTGCCCTCATTTTCCATTTTTTCTTGTACTTCACACCAATTTGCCACCAAAAGTGAAACCGAAATCATAAAATACAATGTTGGGGAAATTGAAACAGGAAATTTAAAAAGTGAAAACAGGAACGGAAAAACAAAATTTCGACATATTTCACTTTTACAGATTTCACTTTCACTTTTGCAAATTTCATTTTCACTTTTACAAGTTTCACTTTCACTTTTACAAATTTAACTTTCACTTTTACAACTTTCACTTTAACTTTTAGTAAAATCCACCTTAATTTTGCACAACTGAATCCTAGTTTTTTATTTATGATGAATGTTTCCGTAATGTTTCTCTAACCCCATTTTACTAAACTGGGCCTCGGGACTGGTCTTTCGTAGCCTACATTCATTTCACTGAATTCGGTTTCCGCGGACCCCTCTGAACTGAGGATAATTTCACTAAAGTCGTGCTAAAGCACGGTCTGTGCTCAACCCAATTTATCTGAATTCGGCTCCGGATTTTTTAATCTTTCGTTTTCAGAAAGATTTAATAATCGCCCGGTACTTCGAATTCTAGAAAAAAAAACTAAATCTACTACATCAATTTCACTTGAACTGTTAATTTTCCCTCATTGATTTGATTTTCCCTTAACAAAAAACGCGATTCCAGTGTATTTTCTAAATCTCATTCTGTACTTCTAAAGCAAACCTCAATTGAAACGAAGCCATTTTTCCTAAAAATTGTTTCGCTAATATTGCTAAAAATTTGTTGAAATCGTTAGGGAAAATTCAGAGGAAAGAGTATAAATATGGGCTTACTTTGCAGAAGACGATAGAAATCGAATTTGAAATTGTTTGTGAATGTGTTTGTCATGTATGTCTTGTGACATGTGGAACAACAGAACACTTGAACCGAGGCGACAAATCACTGTTGACTTAGGCAGTGTCACGCGAGCCAGAGATTAGTTGATGATAATTATCATGGGGCCTGGCAGAATAAATCTCCAAGTATACTGAATTATATTGTAGGAAACCGCGAGCAATTCAAAGTGACTCACTTAAGTTCGGGACCCTCAATTTTCTATTGTTTAGAATATGGCATTCATTAGGGAGGCGCGAGGCAACGACTCCTGCTTCTATTCTTCTATTATTTCTAAGTCGGCAGAGATAGTCAAGTATCAGGAGGCATTTGTAATCGAACTAAAACAATATTCAAAAAACAGCGGGCATATTCATGGTTAAAACTTAAAATACATTTGAAAATGCGACCTTACAATTACGTGACAAAAACTAAAATTCGCGGCTAAAACACGTAAAATTTTTATTACTAAATTTAAAGTTTGAAACTAGCCGCCAAAAAGGCTAAAAAAGTCTCTATTTGAGTAATAAAATTTGAAGTTTGAACCTAGCTATTAGATACGCTTTACGATAAGCGCACTACATTCGGTCTGTAGACCGATTTTAGCTTAGGTCCACTATTTGACTCAATTCAGTCTCTAGACCGCTTTTAGACTAACCCCACC
Organism: Neanura muscorum; assembly: GCA_019775825.1. Lineage (NCBI taxonomy): Eukaryota > Metazoa > Arthropoda > Collembola > Poduromorpha > Neanuridae > Neanura > Neanura muscorum. The sequence goes on along the minus strand of JABASL010000891.1, from coordinate 6,989 downwards.
ACTTGACTGAATTTGGTGCCGGAAGGTGTCTTAGCCATAATCGAAGAGTAAAGTCGGAAGGTTGAAATTGGCCGTTAAAACGCTAAAAATTCGAGTAGGAAAATATTTGAAGTTTGAAAATGAAAACTGAAAAAGCTACGCATGAAGATTGAAACAATTTAAGTTGATTAAGTGACAATTACAGTCCAATTTGTTTGAAGATGGAAATTTTTAGGCATTACAGAATCCTGCTCAATTGAAAATTGAAAAATAATGCGCCATGGATCAAACCAGGAAAATAGGTCGGAAATAATGAGATTGTGTTTGATTTTTTTTTTGAAAATGGGGAATTTTGGTCATTTTGAAGATAACAAGAAAGGTAGAGTAGATTTTGGAGGAATTTTGTTCTTTTTTGCCGAATGCACGTAGTAATGGCGATGGTCATTTACTTTCACTTCACTTTCCAATTTAGGGAAAGTCGCTTTTCGGGGAATGGAAAAGTCCGGTTTCCTGTGCGTTCTTTAACCTCGGTCGAAAATTCACTCCTATTTTCTCTATTTATTTTCTTATACTCTATTTTTTATCAACAAGCAAAAGGACCTTTGAACAAAACAAAATATGAACCCCACATGACATCTTGTAGAGTGAAGTAAAAAATAGAGTGAAGGGGTATCATTTTTGTAGAGTGTTTCTTTGTAGAAAATAAGCAGAGCAATTACTTAGACTTGACGCTACTTTTTCTTGTTTTGAATGATTTTAAAGTGGAAGCTTCCCAGTACCATGGATGAAACAAAGTAAATAAGGGAATGAACATGGTACACAATGCACATTTGAAAGGACGACGCTGTAAGCGTTCACTTCCAAACAAACTTTTTCGTGCAAATACAGCAAGCCATCGTCACAAAAAATTAATTACAGGACTGGGAATCGAACCCAGGTACTTTCGTTTACGCGACGAAGAACTTGTCCAACAAGCCCAAACCCGTCCAGTTAAAGAAAGGGAATTTTTTCTGATTCATAAGTTGTATTTTTTTGGGTTTGGATTTTTGTATTGAATGATTTTAAAGTGGAAGCTTCCTAGTACCATGGATGTTTTTGAAACAAAGTAAATAAGGGATTGAACATGGCACATAAAGGGAATTTTTTCCGATTCATAAGTTGTATTTTTTTGGGTTTGGATTTTTGTATTGAATAATTTTAAAGTGGAAGCTTCCTAGTACCATGGATGTTTTTGAAACAAAGTAAATAAGGGATTGAACATGGTACACAATAAGTTTGTTTCGAAGTGGACGCTTACAGCGTCGTCCTCTCAAATGTGCATTGTGTACCATGTTCAATCCCTTATTTACTTTGTTACTTTTTCTTGTTTGTATTTTAGGTCGTAGACGACTGCATTTTCGTATTCTTTGCACTGGAAATGTGCGTCAAGTGCATTGCGATTGGTGTTATGGGAAATTGAGCCTACTTGGCCGACAACTAGAACTGGCATGACTGTTTCATAGTTTTTGCCGGGTAAGTTTATTAAAAAAAGCGGGTGAAAAAAACCAGCAGCAGGGCGGGTTTCAAATGAATAAAACGGCGTAAAGCCGTGGGTTATATATAACCAAGTACCGTCAGTTAGAAGGGTGGATATTTTGGTTTATAGATGTCGGCCTTTGTAGGTTTTCCCGCTTAATTATTTCGACACAGTGTATTAAAGATGTAAGTTTTCACCCCGAAGGAGGGTTACTGGTCAATAATCCAAGTCGTTGACGTGGATGAAAGGTACAACTTTTACCAGAATCACTTTAGTATATGGTCAGCCAATTAATGGGGGTACTCCCGGTCAATCCAACACCCGCGTTTTAGAGGGTCTGGTACTAATACCTTCGTGCAAACCGAATTCCAATTTATAAAAGAGTTTTTCATAATTTTTTGAAGTTTTTTTTTCGGCGAGGGATTTGGTGGGTTGGCGTACTAAACTAAAGCTAATCTTACCCTAACATACAAAAACAACAAGTTGTTTTCAAAAAATTTCAAAAAATTTCAAAAAATTTCAAAAAAAATTTCAAAAAATTTTTGTACAAAAACTGAAAAACAAAAATGTTCTGTATTTTAGAAATACAACAATTAAAAAAAGTTAGACGACTATTTTCGCTGTGACCTTCATCAACTGTCAAGTAAATTTTGAAAAAAAAATATAATGGGCGGCTATAACATATAAACCGTTAATCTTTTTCACAATAGGCATTAAATGGTACTATTAGGCTTCTATTGTGGTCCTGTGTTGACAACCATTCAATTTGTGTCTTTCAATTTAGACTTTTTAGAAGTACGTGACTTTGTGCTTAATTGCCGTTTTCAAATCTCACGATGGCGTTGAACACAAAAAAACTGTTTTCTCTTCCTTTAGTTTTAAACTATCAAACCCACATATGAATGTATTAAGTCCTGAAATTCTATTTGACTTGTGGAAGGAGTAGCCCCTCGAAGGGGGTACTTCCCGTCAATATAGGACCGGCGTTTAATATGATAAAGCATTGCTAACATTTGAGTGACAACACACCAGACACCAGACGCCAGACTACAGACATGATGGTTGTAATAAGCACCTGACGGTACTTAATATTTAAGTGACACCAAATTGAATCAAATTGCATTTCCACCCTACAAAATTATAACGGAACTTGTTGCATTAAAGTTCAAGCTATTGATTTCATTTATCAAAATTTTGACAAAAAAGACCAAGTAACACAAAAAAATGCCAAAAAAGACAAAAAAGGGCAAATAAGACAAAAAAAAAATGAGTGGCATTTTATGTAAATAGAGATGATCATTTTGTTTATTTTGCCTCAGAAAGTTCCAATAGGAGAAAATACAGAGATGGAAAATAGAATTCACGGAGAAAAGACAAAGATGTTCTTTCTCTTGAATAAATCCTTTCTGCTGTATGAAGGATACACTGCTGCAGTTCAGCTCGCAAAGTTTTAAACCTGCAAAGAAAACGTTTTGTGTAAGGAGAATTTCAATGGCATAAAGCTAACAATTTCCGACACCTGTCATGGCTTTCATCATCACAAGGTGTGCACACTATTAATATAAAATTAAAAAAGGCCAAAGAAGACAAAAAAGGGCAAATAAGACAAAAAAAAATGAGTGGCATTTTATGTAAATAGAGATGAGCATTTTGTTTATTTTGCCTCAAAAAGTTCCAATAGGAGAAAATACAGAGATGGAAAATAGAATTCAAGGGGAAAAGACAAAAAGGATCTTTCTCTTGAATAAATAATTTCTGCTGTAGGAAGAATACACTGCTGCAGTTCAGCTCCGAAAGTTTTAAACCTGCAAGAAAAACGTTTTGTGTAAGGAAAATTTCAATGGCATAAAACGAACTATTCCTGACACCTGTCATGGCTGTTATCATTACAGGGTGTCCACACTGTCATATGAAATAGCAACAGAAAGTTACTGTTCTAGGGAAGATTTAGTAAAAGATTGAGTTTGAAAAATAGTTATGGGACACCCTGTATTTTGATAAGAATCTTGCAAAAAATATTTAAGTAAATTCAATTTACCCTCTTGAAAACACGGGTGGCAGTGACGTTCCCAGAAGTGAAAGTAGTCGTCAAATCCTTGTCGGTAAAAACACGTGTGGTGACGGCATTGTACTTTCCATCAATAAACTGCTTGTGAACCAATGTATCTCCAGTAATGGTAATGGTAGACTAAAATGGTAAATACGGTGGTGGTAACTTAAGATGGTAAAATGGTAATGGTAGAACAATATTTGAATAGATGTAAATAAGAATTTTAAAAACCTAAATTTACATTTCTAGCATTTTAAATTTAAAATATAATAATAGATTCAGATTTTTTGAGTCATTTTAACTGTAAAATGTAAAAATAGTTTTAAATTTATAGAGTAATTTTAAATTTAAAAATTCGTTTTAAATTTTAAAATTTTTCATAAACAAATTTTAGAAATAAAAACGTAAATTTTACCTTTTATTTACGGTCATCTGGACAAATTTCGTCGACACCAGATTCAAAATCCATGGTGAAATTCTTGGTAGCATGGAATTTTTGAGTCCATTTTCCGTTTCCATTATCAATATAATCCATTGTTGGTTAAGCAGAATTTGCGACAGTTCGGATGAGCATGCCAATTCCTAATTTTCAAGATTTTCAAAATTTTCCAAAACCATATAAACATCGAACCAAAATTTAAAAAAAAATAGCAAAATTAAAGAAACATGGAACTAAATATAAAAATATTAAAAGTGTTTGACAGGTGTTTTTAAATTTTTTTCTCGAACTTTTTAAAATTTGGGTAGTCACAAAAGTCGCACATGCAAGAAAAATGGCAGCCGAACTTTCTTTTTTTTATCCCCTTCTTAGAAACTTTTGAACGGAAATTTTTTATTTTCTCAAAAAGTTTCTTTTGTGTAAAATCGGGTTAGTAAAAATCGTAGGCAAAAATTTTCGGCTACAATTTTCCCGGTTTTCGTTAAGTTTTGCTTTGAATTATTCTGGAGAATGCAGTGATTTTTTTTTACCGATTTCTTTCATATAGTCACTATATTTGTCAGAGGAGACAAGATCGTATCTGCCTGCAATGCCCATGATGCTGGAATTTGATGGAGATTTCTTGGATGTGTTTCCTCTGAGGTTGGAAATGTAACTCAGAATGATAGAAGTATGGTTATCCTTTATTTAACGACGAGTCATGGAGGTCTAGCGCCGTAGAAACGAGGTCAAAAACCCGTTTGAAATTGGTCAACTTTCGGAACCGCTAGAAATGCTCCAATGGCCCCTGGGAAGCCAAATTTGATATCAAAATTTAGAAAAACAGATTGCGAATAATGGACGTTAAGAATAATGTCAACTTNTGACCCCCTAGGCGGCCCGCACTACTACTGGCAATATACCTCGGGCCGCCTAGACGGATGATTTGTGGTTAAAATTTTTAGTCTAATGTTCAAAACTGGGGGTTATGGGGTTAATTTTAGGGCTGATTTTTTAGATTATTTTTACATTAATTTTTGAATTGATGGGTTGGAATTATTTTTTGGATGAATTCTTTGTGTTTTGTTTAGGTTGGTCCTCGTCAACTCTGTTCTGCGTCCTAGGACGGGCATGTTTGGTTTTTTGTTAATAAATCAGTAAGATGCATTTCTGTCATTAAAAAAATACACCGTGTGGCAATCCTACTGCATACGTGTCATTCACCGCGTCCTCTAAAATGCATTATCTATAGTACTTTACTATATTTTATAGCTTTGTTTCCTCCAATTTGCCTTTTTTCCCTGCCAATGACCTTGTGACCTTTAATTGTTATCAAATGATAATAAAAAATAGAGTAAGCATTAATCTTCTAAAATACACTCAAATGAAAATTTTATGAAAAGTATAACAAAAATTTCTGGATTTCAATATTTTATTATTATGAATTATTTTCCATGCAGTTTTGTCAAAAAGATTATTAAACAGTACAAAATTTAATTAAGTAATTAAGTACTAATTAAGTAATAATTAATTAAAATTAAATAACACATTATTTGACACTTTAATGGTCATAATAATGAAACTAGATACATTACCGTGACAGTTCCAATAAAAAACGCAGGCAATTATTCAAAATCTCTCGTATGACACATTTTATACCACTATCGATTTATTTTTATTGCGGTAAAAAATTCTTTCGTGAATTTTTGTAATAACTTTGATAGTCTATCGTCCGTCGTTGAGGTAATAATAATTTAAAATTTTTCATAAATTTTGTAAGCTGAATATTAATTCAGTTAAAATTGAATTGAATTTTAATTTTAATTTAATATAATTTAAATTTAATTTTAATTTCCAGTATTGCCGAGTATTGCGTGCCAAATGTGGAGAACGTAAATTTATCGGCAATTCGAACTGTGCGGGTTCTGAGGCCATTACAAGCAATTAATCGAATCCCAAGTGAGTTATTTAATTTTTGTATCCAAGCCAATTTTTAGAGATTTCCGGATAGTTTAATTACTCTAAATCAACCCTACATCAACCCTAAAACTTATTTGTTGATTTTCCTGCAAAACGTTTAAAAATTACCTTCGTTTGAGCTACTTATTTTTTACAACCAAAACTTGGTAAGCCAGGGCAGGCGGTTAAGTCGTCCTCGTACCTTCTTGCCCGGAATGAAACGCCAAGGGGAAAGTCCGTATGTTTTAGACGTCGCAAGTTGGAAGCACATTATCGGAGTAGACTATAGCCTGCTTTGTTGCTTATTTTACTTAAAAACCCATCATCTCCCCCATTTCCTGTCCGTGACAGGCACAACAATGCAGTGCGTTTTGGAATAGGCTGTCCGACTTTCTCCCGCTTTCTCTTTTTTCAAAACATGGTATCCCGCAAGTGGAAATCGGCTGAACCATTTAATGGATGAAAAGTTGGATTTAAATATTTCCTGTCCAATTTTAAAACTTTCTCTAACGGTTGCTTTTAGGACGCCTATTCCGGGAGATTATTTTATCGTCTGTTAAGGACGCATATTCTGGGGGAATATTTTATCGTCTGTTGAGCACGCATATTCTGGGAGACTATTTTATCTTCTGTTAGGGCCCATCTGCTCGGAGACTATTTTATCGTCTGTTGAGGACGAGGGCACATATTCTGGGAGACTATTTTATTGTTTGTTGAGGACGAGGATGCATATTCTTGGAGACTATTTTATTGTGTGTTGAGGACGAGGACGCATATTCTTGGAGACTATTTTATTGTGTGTTGAGGACGAGGACGCATATTCTTGGATGCTATTTTATTGTGTGTTGAGGACGAGGATGCATAGTCTTGGAGACTATTTTATTGTCTGTTGAGGACGAGGACGCATATTCTTGGAGACTATTTTATTGTGTGTTGAGGACGAGGACGCATATTCTTGGAGGCTATTTTATTGTGTGTTGAGGACAAGGATGCATATTCTTGGAGACTATTTTATTGTGTGTTGAGGACGAGGACGCATATTCTTGGAGGCTATTTTATTGTGTGTT